>CAEGAD010044521.1:0-75695 GCA_903067055.1 Poeciliopsis paucimaculata
AAACAATATTATCGTTTATCGCAATAATTTTTGAGACAATTAATCGCTCAGCAAAATTTGGTATCGTGACAGGCCTAATTTTGAAATGGAGACAATTTTATCAATCCACCCGTCTGTTTTGGATTGCTTACTGTAGACCGGTTGTAAGGGGGAAACTGGCATGTTCTGGGGTATTCCAGAACATTTTCAGACCACTTGAAACCAGAAGTTTAAATACATACACACACCTTTTTTTCCCTCACTATTACCAGCTAAATCAGGCCAAACCTCCCGTTTTAGATCAGTTGCAATTGCCAAACTAATTTATATTTACTAAATGCCACAGTAATGAGATAATTCTTCCATGAGAACTTTGTTGTCCTTAAGCCATTTTGTAAACACTTTGGCTTAATGCGTAGGATTGTTGTCCATGTGGAAGACCAATTTGCGCCCAAACTTCAACTTCCTGGCTGATAAAATGTTCTTTTCTGATGATGGAATTTCTTTCATAAAGTGTACCAGTTACAACTGCAGCATAAACATTCCCATGACTTAATACTGCCACCACAAAAATTCACAGTTTGGAGCATCCTGGTTTTTCCTCCAAAAGTAGCTATGGTTGTATTGGCAAAACATTTCCACTTTACTTTCATCAGACCACAAGATATGTCTCCAAAAATGAAGATCTTTCTCCTTGTGTTCGCTTTCAAACTGTGTTCTGGCATTTTTAGTGTTTGTTTCGAAGGAATGACTTCCTGCTCCTTTTTTATTGGAGTCGATTTGCACATTTTGGATCATTTCTGGGATGCAGAACTGTCTCCTTCCTGAGCACTTGATGACTGGACATTTTCATCATGTCTATACTGGCATAATTATTTGAACAGATTGAAAGTAGTGCCTTCAAGCATCTAGAAATTGTTCCTATGGATAAACTAAGCTGGTGCAGCTCCAAATTCTCTTCTTGATCGCTTGTCTGATATATATTTTTTTTTCCCCATTGTATCAAACAAAGCAGTATGTTCCAGGCATTCCTTTAAAATACATCCACATGTGAGACTAAAATTAAGTTAGATGTGTCAGTTAACCTATCGGATGTTTCCAAAGCCATAACATCATTTGGGCTTTTCCTCCTCAATGTTAAAAATATGCTGAGCATTCTGTATGCAAACTTCTGAATCCAAAGACATTAACAATTAAATCTGACATGCTCTTTCTTTCATTATTGTGGAAAATGGCAATGGAAATAACGCTTGTTTTCTGCCTTAAAAACAAGCGTTGGTCTCACGCCACTTAAGTCAGGAACATTTGTATTTTTATTCAGTGTATGTAAACTTCTGGATTCAGTTCTATACAGTTCTTTTCATAATTTGTTACGTGGTAGCCAAAAACTTATTTTCACTGATACTAGCGAGATGCACACTGCAAAAACATGCAATCTTACCAAGTACTGGTCAAGTTTCTAGTTCAAATATCAGCACACTAGAAATAAAACAGAACTAGTTTACAAGTAACTTGGAAAAAAAAAAAAAAGGTTGTTTTGAGTCAAAAATTCCTTAATATTGATGAAAAAGTATTAGTTCCATTGGCAGATTATTTCACTTATAGGAAAAATGCTTTGTAGAAGTTAATCTGGCACAAATACTTTTCAGCCCTTTTTTGACTTTAAACAACTTTCTATTTTTGCTGACAAGTTATTTGTAAGTTGTCTTATTTCATCCATATTAGGATATTACTAGAAAAAAAATGTTCAAAGGGTCTAGTTAATCTTGCTAAGCACTGTGAATGTATTAGTTGTTGTGTCCACACATCTGCTAAAACAACAATGCAATGTGTTCTAAATCGTTATTAAAAGCTGATCTGTGGGAGAAGAGGTAAAACATTACTCTAGCTCTGTTAAAGCACTTGGTCAATTCATTTGGCGTATTTAGTGCTGGAGATAATTCATCCGAGTTTCTGGGAACTCAGGGATCACATATCGAGTACAGCTGTCTGTCTGGGACCGCCGTCTGCTTCCCACAAAGTTCATCCGACTCTGCTTTCAGCGTGCATTCGGGTCGTCGGAGCCGAGCTTGCTGGCCCCGGGTAACGTCAACGCCAAGGTGTATTTACAGGTGATTATATCAGCTAATCTGTGGATTACAGCATGTTGAGTCGACACAAGCCTCTAAGCTGGGGTGGAAAAAAGACGGAGCGCTGCTGTGGGATTTTTTGCCTTAATCTTGCCTCAGAAAGCATGTGGCCCCTCCTGCCCTCACATCTGGCCTGCTTGGATTTACGGTTGTAATCCATGGGTTTGAAACTATTTTATCATGCTTCACTGCTGATACGCTGGACTTTAATTATTAAAATGCAGATTTTCATTTTAGTTTTGATGTAATTACACATTCTTGTTCGATTAGCTTCTGCTAAGTAAGTAATGAGGTTGTCCCCCTAATATGGCCCTGGGCCAGCTGCCTCTATAGATTAGTTGCAGATAAATAAGGACATGCTGCCAGATGTAATGTCAGTCTGCTGCTTTGCATGCAGAAAACAAAAAATATATATACATTTCTTAGGTTGATCTTTAGACGTTTCAATTCTATATTAAACACCCCAAACTGTTAAAAGTGATAGCTTTCATTCCTTTATTGCTGAAAAACAAATCTTGGATTGATGCTTAAAATATGAGCTGCAAAATAATCTCATATTTAATAACGGTTGTCCAAATAACAGGACAACATGTGAAAGTATGTTTCACTTGGCATCAACCTACATTTTGACTATTTATTTATTTTTTTTCAAAGTGTCTCCACCACTGTGTTCTTAAGCATTTTGTCCAATGAAAATATACATGAAGGACAAGGCTGTCCAATAGGGCAAACGTCTTATCATGCAAAATTTGCATCCATTCTACTTTAAATTAATCTTACCAAATATTGGATTCAAGCAGTCCTTTGCAGTTATGATCATCATCACATTACTTTTATTTGTATTTCTGTTCAATTTGAGCAATTGACGCCTGCTTTAGAAACTTTTAGCTAATGCACTGATTCTGCAGATGCTTGAATAAGTCCATTTTCATACAGGTTTTAAAATTTGTCCTTCAAGGCTTAATTTAAGGCCCTGGTTCATTTTTTATTTGGTTTTGAATGACATTGTGACAGCTACCTAAAGTGCACTTTTATGCAGATGACAAAATATCTTGCATTTAGTCAACTCTAAAACAGGCTGTCGAGGCTACATTTATGTTTTTCAGTAATAACTCCTATATTCCAGATGATACTGATGATTCAACCCAAGGAGAGATATTGTTGTGAGCAACAAGGGTTTGTACTCAATGTTTCTTCCCTTTTATTGCTACTGAGGTATGGTGGAAATGTTTGCTCAGTGCAGCCAGGGCAACGGAGGGTTAACACCACTCACTGCGGCAGATGTCAAAAACCATGCTGTAAAAATGTCTGATTAACACAAAGGGGCACTTTGTCAAATCCCGATTAAAGGAGCACTTTCATTTATTAAACTCTGTCAATCCCCTGGACTGTTTTAGAGCAAGGGATTAAAACCAGGTAGACACTATTGTCTTTCTAAACAATCCCTCTTTAAGCTGTAGCTGTTTCCTGGTCCCCTGACGAGGCCGGGCTGACTGGCTGCCTGTAATCTCAGCAGAGGCTTATGGGTCACTACTACCGCTACACATTCCCATTCATCAACCTCATCCCCTTTAAAGGGACTATGTGATTGGATTTAGGACATGTTCTACAGGGGCAAAAAAAGGAAAGAGCACAGTGACTCGTGTTTACAAGGGCTGTACTGTGAAAAGGCCTGTGGATGAGTGGAAGCCATATGGTGTGGCTAACTCTGGGAACATCTGCCGTCGATCACAACCACACTCAGCCATCAGACTGGTGACCTTCACATGGACCATGGGAACATCTGGGTCCTTTCCTCCTCATCGACCACATTGAGCAGGCAAATGGCAACAATGATGTCAGGATGAAGTCTTTAAACACGTTGCAAGGAAGCAGTGGGACAACACTGATGAATGTAATCAATCAATCAATCAAATTTTATTTGTATAGCACATTTCAGCAGCAAGGCATTTCAAAGTGCTTTACTTCATAACAAACACAAAAACACAAAGTCATCTTGCCTTTGCATCCACAAAAGGTTTACTGGTTACACTCCAACTCTTTTAATCAAAAATGTAATCAAGTCTGATTATTTTTGGAACTCATTTATCACCTGTACCACAGAACTTGCATGGTTGTGTTTAATTTCCCCATACAGAGTTTTCACTTTACAGTCACAGTCTTCAATTTTTATGTTCTTTGCACAAACAAAAACCTTTTGTGTATATGTAATAAGACTTCATGGAACCATATTCTGCTGTAATTACAACTTCTAATCTTTTGGGATACAACAGCAACAGCTTTGCACATCTAGAAAATCATATTTCTTCCGTCTTTTCTTTGGAACATAACTTAAAGATTTGACTGGGCCATTCTGACATGTGAATATGCTATGAACTGCTTATTTAAGATCATTGTCCTGCCAGAAAATGAAACTCTGATCAAGTTTTTTGCAGTTAAGACCAGCTTCCTGTTGTACTTAGAGAAAAAGGATCCCCACAGCATGTTGCTGCCACCACTATGTTTCAGTGTAGGAAAAATCTGCTTAAGGTAATGCACACTTTTTTCCTGTCTCTGATAGCATTTTGTGTTAACCAAACAGTTTAAATATGGGTATTTTTTCTCAATAAATGCCATTTTTTTGCTCTGTACTTTAAAGACCAGATTTTCAGTTCATGACTAACAGTTGCCATGTCAACAGATTATCCTGCCTAAATTAGCAGGTAGTTTTGTGGTAATTGAATTTTACTCTTGAGACCATATTCCAAAGTTTTTTTCCAGGCCAAGGACATGCAACCTGATGTACAAGTTGCTCCTTGAACCGTCTACAACTTAAAAAAATAATAATAAAGATCCCCCTAAATTAAAATGATATAAAACTGAAAATGACCTAAAAATTATTACTTGCTCTCATTCTGTTGTAGAAATTCTTTGAGAAAACTGAAAGCCTTCTGGAACATGGATTTGTTTTGCATGTCTTCCATTTTACCATCATTATTTATTTTTCCATTGAATTTCTACATCATAATGACATTAAAAGTACCAGCAATAATAATAATTATTATTGTAACTTATTTATTTGAAAGCCTAAACATGGAAATAAAATTGTGGTTCTTTAAACATTCTGACAAACGTCCTTTAGCAGATAGTCAAAAATAATAAAAAGTCTAGTTTCAGAAAATTATGTAACACTTATAGTTTTAGGTTTTATTTAGTTGGATTGACTGCAAAAAATGGCTCTTTGGATTATAAAGTTTGACTTTGGATTTTGGTAATGACCAAGTCTGATAACACTAATGAAACATCCTTTTTTAATGTAACTGACTGCAGCTCCTGGCTGCAATTAGATGCAACCAAAGCTTCTTCCTCAGTACCATGTCTAGATCTGCTGTGTAAAGATGAAGCTGGAGGGAGATGAGAAAACAAATGATGGATGTTTTTCTGTCTGTACAAGTTGCAGAAGTAAAGAACGCTAAGTAAGGTCAACCACCACCACCTGTTTTATATTCATTAGCTTAGAATATTATTGAATTGTTCATTTAAAGGTAACTATTCACTCAGTAAAACAGATAAGTTGCATACAAACCGAAACCTTCATTTCTCTTAATTATAATGATTTTCTGCTTTCATCTGACAAAAAATATGACTTTTAAGATTAGAATATTACATCAGACCAATGAAAAAACATACATAAGTGTAGGCTTGATAACAGAATATTGAATGCCTTCTTAAAGGCTGTTATCCTCAAAAGGTACTTTTAATCTGACAAACAAGCCTTATTGCAACAAATATTCAAATGTAGTCAATGTGAATGTGTTTTGAATTCAACTCAAACATAGATGCCACAACATAGATGCAATGTTGTGGCAGTTCATCTAACTGAATAAGTAAGGCGTACCCAGTTTGTCTGCAGCCTTGTTAAAGGGATGCTTGTTATTGTGAATCTTCATTTTTGTTTTACTGTTGTCCGTTAAACACTGCACATCAAAGCTGAACATCAAGTCCATTTGGGTCTGCAATTGAATTTCAATCTACCAAGATGCTTCAATTATGTTGTTTTTGTAAATAGTGTAGTCGTTTCAAACTTACATTTCAACATCTGCAAAAACAGCAACTCCCTTTTTGGTGCTTTGGGTGTAGTTTAACAGTGCAAGAGTTTACTCAATATTTTATATTAGGGTGTTGTTAAAATACAGGATTTCCAGTACTTCAGTGTTGACCCCACAATCCCCCAACAGCACCAAACTGATGAATGTATTACCAGCTGCTGCTGGAAGCATAAATTCATCCCTCAAAGATGTGACATATGCTTGAGGATCAATTGTTTTATCCCTAGAAAACTTGTGTTTCTGAAAATCAAAAGAGCATAAGGCCTTACCTTCACACAACAGTGTAAACTCCTCACCTCAGTAATTGTATTAGTGTATAAGAAGCTTACTGTAATTACAATATTGTATTTTTAGGGCAGCAGTCTGGAACATGAAACATAAATCTGTCTTTTCTAAATTAAATGGAGCCTCATTGGAAGAGGAGTAATACAAGAGGAGGACAGAGGGATTAACGTGTAAGTCCGGTACATTTAATATTTACACTGCAATCGCTCAATTAATCTGACAATGTGTTCTATGCTTAATACCTGAGCTGAATGGATGTCCTGATTTATCACTGGTGTGCATGGTGGAGGGGGTAGCCAGTAGTTTCAAAACAGTGACCCAAATGCAACATACCTGCTGTATAATCACAGAAAACAATGGTTTGGGTTTAGTTTTATTAAAAAAATGTGCTATGCATATTTATTGTCTCTCTTTTCTCTCATACCCATCAATAAAAATCCAGATGCCACAAGTTATATTTGAAGTAACCAAATATAAAAAAGTGGGAATGTGTGTGTATTAATTAATTTCCTCTCAACTTAACAACATTTAACTACTTTGCATTTTTCTGTCACCCCTAACATGAAATGAGTCATAAAAATTTGAGACAAAATGTGAAAAAGCTGCAAGACTCGATGCTGAACAGTACTGGTAAATTATAGAAAAAAAATAATTCAAATCTAATCATGCACGTTTCATCAAATGAATCCAATGAACCATGTATTTATTTTCCCTTCTATTTAGCTTCCAGTCATCTCAGAAACAAACTTACTTCCCTTTTAAAAGGAAGTGAATTCCAGTGCGAGCAAACCTGGAAGGATGGCCGACTTCATTGAACGACCAGAGGGAATCAAAATACAGGAAATGAAATCTAACACAAGCAAAATGGCTGAAAATATACATGTAGCTTTTTTTTAATAAGGCAATATAAATTAATTTCCTTTAAGTATTTCAAAGACCTGGCTGTGAAAGAACAGGGTATGTTAGAGGCTAGACTGTGTTTGCCTATGATAAAGAATGTTTAGACTACCATTTAGGAAAATTAGTTTATTAACAAAGATTTTTTTTTAATGTTATGACAATGTTATAACATTACATAACAGTAATGTTATCAGGGGGATAGAGGGCTGACTTGACAAGGAAGGTAAAACACAAAAAGAAAGTGATTATTCACAGTGTGTTCCATTCAAGCATGTTAAAAGAAAGTTGAGTGGAAAGAAAAATTTGGTTCAGAAAAAGGGGCACAAGCAACACCCTTTACAAAGTTTATGGAGATGTTGATTTAATTTTCCACCAGACTTGACACCCTCATAAACTTCCATAAGTACTGACAGATTGTTTAATGATCATATCATGGCGGCTTCCACAGTGTCACTGTTTTAATGGGCAGTGAGCTTTCTAACCTAAACCAAAAAGAGAACCATTATATCATAGCTAAGAAAAAGATGAGACACATCAGACTCAACAACCAATATGAACTAAGGCCATTATTTGTGATGACAACTAAAATGCTACATTTTTATTCTAGGTTAATGAGCTCATAGATAAAGCAACTATTGCATAAACCTAACTTAAAATGTCTATTATAGTCAAAACACAATTCTCACAAAACATACGACAGACTAAATTTACTTTCAAGAGTCAGAAATGTTTTTTTTTTTTGTTGTTTTTTTAGAAATGAAGGTCTAACCACTTTACTCGTGTTTTTTTTTTTTTACAGACTCAATGGAATGATGCCAATATTTTCTTATGTTTCCTAGCAACAGGGTGACTCATCTTAGCTCACTTATCCCTACAGCATGGTACATGAACATACTTTTCAGCTGGCAAATTAATCTTCTGTAAGATTTAAATGTCTTTTGTTGACAAACAGAGGATTGGATTTTATTTGATGTAAACCATGACCAATTACATCTACAGAAACAAAGACTTGAAATAATCTGTGTGATGGATGTAGATATGCTTTAGAATAATTCAAGCATAAATTTACCCCCTTGAGATTAATTTTTTTTGAGGGAAACCAACTGAACAAACAACAACGAAAAGGGATTAATTTCAATAAGAAATGTTTGAATGAACGCATACGTGTGAGTTTCAGTTTTTGAATTCAATAACTGACATTAATTCAGTTTTTTTTGGATTACATTTACATGTGGAGGAAACACATGTTAAACGCCCATGAAGGGGATGTACTTAAAGGGTTAAACAGAAGGAGGCGCAGCAGCGGTCAGCTCGGTCTGGGTGGAGTGAACTTTAGACATGTAGTAGAGCTAATTAGCCCAACAGAGAACGTTATGGCAGAGTAGCAAAAGCTCCAAAAGACAAAGAATATCCGCGGGAAAAGGAACGAGAGGCTGTGAGATGATGGGTGATGTGACTGAGGAGTCGCTGTTAAATTATTTCTTCTCTGCCGGTGGGAACTCCGGCAGAGTGAAAAATGCAGATATGCTGAAGACGTTTAAGCCCTTCATTGGCCACAGTGACCCGCAATTACGCGGTAAGTAGACGGACTATAGTATTACTAAGCTGAGACCACCGGGGTGATAACATGGCGTGATGCGGTCGCGCGGCTTGTCGGTGGAGGATGAAAGAATCGTCCGCCCGCGTGCGTCTGTCTATTCAGGTTCCGTTTATATCTGGAGGCATTTTTGATAGACTATCACATTTATCTGTAATAGGCAGCCTTGTTACGATCTTTGCGTTGTTTCTGTCTGTAAAACCAACATCTGGTTAGCATTAAAAAGCACCCATTCACTCCCCCAACTCCTTTCAGCAGGAATTGTGTCATTTCCTTCCACGAGCCCGTAGGTCACAACATTTGAGGACCCATCAGCAAAATGCAGTGTCACATGAACTCTCTCCCTCCCCCCCCCCCCCCCCCCCAATTCCTGCCAGGAATTGAGATCATTACAAACAGTACTGATAAAATCTCTGTTTTTGTCCTCGCACATATCTTAAGATTATGCAAGATCGGCCTGAATCTTTGCTAGCACTACAGTTCTACTCATTTTTGCACTCAAGTGACTAATGGGTGTTGAGTAACTCTTTGGATTTTTCCCGAAAACAGAAACAGTTTAAGTAATAGCAAATTTTTTTCAGCTAAAAAAAAATAGTTTCCAGGGTCTGGTATGACTGCGTTAGTTGTGGGAGCCAATGTAATGGCAATACTGATAAAAGACAGGGGAAGTGTATTCACATTGCTTGAGCTTTTTCCCAAATTGTCACAGGTATATCAGTAAAGCTCAATGTGCTTTGTTGGGATTTTATCAGATGGAGCTGGAGTATCATAAAGTTACACTTCATTGGGAAGTATGAGGACAGGATGCACAGCTGTTTTACACATCAAGAGACTGAAATGTTGGAATGATCATAACAGTAAGACTAAATTCACAAAAAAACAGAATCCAAACACAAAGTGAGAAACCAAACCCTAAAGCAATCAACTAATATGGCAACACCGTACTAACAATAATGAACTCATAGAAAAGAACTGAAAACAGCAGGACCTACTGAACTTAACAAACAACAAGATAATGATCAAAACCAAAACAACCAAAGATTATGACATGTCCACTAAGGTACACGTTTGTACATGTGACATAAAACTGAAACAAGTATTTTAGTAACTGTGAAAAAAGGCACATTAGCTTTTTTTCTCTAATTGTGTCAGGACAATTAAAAAAACACTGAAGATACTTGTTTGGAAGGAATATAAAGTAATAAAAACTGTCCAAAAGTAGAAGAGAACAAGAACAAGCAAAAATCCTTCCAGCTGCACAGCATTCAAAGACAGAAAGAGTAACTATCCAAACATTTAATTCCTCAACCAAAAAGAAAAATTATCAAAGGTCTTCAAAAACACCAAGTCAGATTTAATGTCACAGAGCTAATACAGCATGCTGTCACTGTGAGTTGCTCAGTCCTAGAAAGTAATTCCAAAGTCAAATTTCAGAAAATCAGTCCACCAGCTACAAGTCTACTATAGAATGACTTAAAAAGAGGAAAAATTGAGGTGTTGCAATGAATCAAAGTGTTGTCATGCCCAGACCTCAAACTGTGTGAAATTCTGTGGTGTGACCTTAAGAGAAGTGTGCTAAAAGAAATGCCCGCAAACCTTCAGTGAACTGAAGCGACAGAGGAGAGAGGGTCAAAATTCCTCTCCAACGTGAGACTCGTAAGTTTACAACTACTGTAGGTTATGGCTGCTAAAGATGATTCGGTAAAGATTTAATATTTTGTATTTCACTCTGACAGGTTAAACCTATAATTGAAGGATTCTTTTCTTTGTCTAAGAGTGAATTACAAACAAACATATGGTCCAGGATGTAGTGCTTTATCAACCAAAACCAGACACATGGCGCTTAGCTCCGATTCTACAGTGCCTTTACTTTCCACACAGGCTGAAATGAAGACATGCTGTGTTTTAACCCCCTTAAATAATTATCTAAAGTGACCTTATGTCAGCAGCATGTACAGTCCAGATGCCGTGTCAGCAGTGCAGTTGTTGACAGAGGTTTTGAGCGCTGCCATCTGACATGGCTGTCCAATTAGAAAAAGTGCTTCCCACACATTTTAAGTCTGTCGTAGCATGTGGCTGCAGCATTTTATGTTGTAATTGTAATGATAGTGTTTTAATCATAATTAAGTCCATGCATGCATGACTGGATATAGACCCTTTAATGTGGGCGCTTTTTCATCAGCTTGCTAAAACTGGGACATGGTTTGGAAAATATGTGAAGGAGGGGGTTGTTGGATTGTTTGTGGAGACCTTTGGCTAATAAATGACTAGTTTGTGTACTGTGTTACTGCACTGGGCAGGAGGTTCTTTTGTTGGGACAGATGTAAACAGCTGCTTCCTCTGGATTTCCTGTTGTGAGAGCTGCCCAACTGTCTCATTGCACAGCTCTCATCAAGAAAAGGAAATGCTTCACATCTCCCGAGGTGGAAGCCCCGGTTTACCACAGGCATGTAGGGAATACCTATGTTTGCAAAGTGTTCTTAATCTCACATCCTGCACAAGTCAGACATATCTGCTCTGAGAAGTAAACAAAAAGCTTTGACTGATGGGCTCTATCCCACAGGACGGATAAGCTGAGGTTTTTGAAATGACTCAGGTTTTTGCCACTGCGCTGCGCACAGACTGGACCATTGTTTATGTTGAGTGGGAAGATACTTCCACTCTGTTTAGATTAAGGGTTGTGAACCCACACGGGCAGATGATATACAGTTTCTTTGCAAACTTTTTTTTTTTTTTTAAAAGTCACACCATGCTTTCTCTAACATTCCTGCATGACAACAGGTGCAACCAATTGCCTTCAGAAGTCACCTAATTAGAATATTAGTAATAAACATGTGGGTAATATATTTTTTAGTCATTACAATTACAGCTGGATGCATTATGGAACAAGTAGCACTATGAAGACCAAAGAAACACACCCAGGGTACCTGCAGGTTTCAGCAAGTCAAATTGAAGACTTCTTAAGACCTTTTTAATGCCACCTTGACTGAAATTAAAGACAAAAGAAAAAACTACAAATATAGAGGATGGTTGTGTAATCCTACTATAATACACTACATTTGGCTTTCTACAACATTAACCCTATAGTGGCAAGTTTAAATGTTTTTTTGTTGCACAAATGCATCTAGCCTAATATGGGTTGCAACAAAAGTGAGCACGTTTCAAAAACAAACGTCATTCAGCAAACTGGCAATAAATGTATCCCTAAATTTATCCTCTTGCAGAAAAGCTAGCAAGAGTTTGATTAGCAAGCAATTAGCTTCATCTTCAACCGCCTCGAAGTTGAAGCTGAAGCTAACTTCGAGTCACAAAATGCATCGAAGATGTCTGAGTGCAACTCAAATGTTTGTCTGGCAGAAATGTCCCATGAGAAACAAAAAACATATGCAATTAAATAGTCGTGCCATTGCAAAATTTACGATCTGTGGTAAACTTACTTGTTAAAAAATTAGCTCAACACTTTTTAAGGCCTTATTTTTTAACACATGAATTTAAGATTCCCAATTATCCCAAAGCATGGCCCCATTATGCTTTTGGATATGAAAGCCAATCTGACATGATAGGAAGACGAACAAATCCCACACTTTGAAAAGGCCTGGTTTAGTCTGGTTTAATGCATATTTAGTAGCTTAGCGTTACAAAGGCCCAGTCAAAGACCATGTCTATTGTGTAGAATTGATATCAAAAACTGCTGTTTGCCACATATTTTCAGATGTTTTATTGTGAAAGATTTAAAACCGTAAATTATTTTCTTTCTACACCATATTTTTAAAAAAAACAAACAAAATAACAAATAACACATTGCAGTTCATGACAAAAAGTAAAAATAGTAAATGGGAATACTTTCTCATGAAACTGTGTGTGCAGTGTGGTTCAACCATCAGTGCAGGTTCAAACATTTTGACCTCTCATATTTTTTCTGCAGCTAAATACAGAGAGGAATTCAAGCTCATCATCGACCGAATCGCTGTGGTGAAGTCAGAGAATGTAAGTGAATATTTTTACCTTTTGTGGAAAAAGAACTATCTAGGAAAAAGTTCCCCATTAGATTTGTGAGGAATGCTGACTCAGAACTGGCACGTTACAACCGAGGAGTCAGAGGATTTAGATGTAGGATCAGTCGTACCCTCAGTGTTTCCTCTTGAGACTGCAGCTACATTTTTTTATGTTTAGAAAGACTACTTTTTAGGTAATGTGTTCCCATAATGATGATTGTATTTGCTGGTCAAATAAAATCAGGAGGAATTGTTATTATATGTATGTTTTATCAAAAACAAGTTTTATTTTTAAGCTTTTACTTTTATTTGTTTTATTTTATTGATTTTAATTCTTATTTATTACTATTTTTTTTTTTCTCTGGAATTGTATAACTAGTACCCTTGTCAAATCTCTTTGTGAATAACGGAGCTTTAAATACACATATATCTATAACCATAGGTTTATTTCATACCTGGCAAAATCTAATTTGTTTATTTTAATTTAAACAAATAGTTTAATTTTTCACATTCCCAATAGACAAGCTACAAAAAGCTAATCAGTAAAACAGCAAGTGGCATAATTTACTTGTCCAGGATAACTTGTAGGTAGGAAGGTACAAGCGGTTGGTTAATCTAGTCCACAGGTGTCAAATTCCAGTCCTCAAGGGCCGGTGTCCTGCAGTTTTTAGATGTGCCATAGGAATGAAATGGCTTAATTACCTCCTTCTTGTGTAGATCAGTTCTCCAGAGCCTTGCTAATGACCTAATTATTGTGTGGTGCAGCAGAGGCACATTTAAAAGTTGCAGGACACCGGCTCTTGAGGACTGGAGTTTGACACCCCTGATTTCTAGTCCTTTATGTCCAGAAGACATAAAGCAGAATTTCTAAACATCAGAAATGTGTGGAGAACGTTGTTGACATCAACAGGCAAAGGGACTAAACGCTTTTCACAGAAGCTAGTCGGGTGGTGGTGTTTAGCATGTTTAGTGTTTAGTACTGCAAGTAAATATTTTCCCAATATTTTTCAGCCTTGCAGTTGAGATTGATTTTGTTTACAGAGATCACAAACCTCACAAGGAGCAGGATTAAAGAAATAAATTAGGAAATGTGTTTAAATTTGCAACAAATATTGTTATTGCAACTTAAATTTACAGTATCATGCAAGTCTAATCTCTCATGTTTGTTCCAAATGAACCTTTAGTTATCTAAATCCTTTATTTAAAAAAAAAAAAAAAAAGTCACTGCAGTGCCAAATGGAAATACTTGACTGTTGTGCTGATATGTTTATATATGAAGCATGTTTTCTGTTCTAGAAATTTTATCTAAAAACACAATTTTCCAACATTACAGTTTGCTTTTGCTGTGTAATTTTTGCCTTACATCAGTAACAATTCATTGTGTCTTTGCTACAACAGACAGAGCCTCTAGCAGACAAGGCTTTCTCATCATCCTTTTAAAGGCTTTTTGCTCTGTTTAACCTTCAGGGAGAGAAATATCTCGTCCTAAAGAAGAAGTACAGAAACTTGCTGCAGGAGCGAGACACGAGACATCATGAGACAGACGGAAACGCTCAAAGAAATCAGAGCCTGGCCAGAGTCACAGCCGCTGCGCAGTTGGAGGCAACTTACATCCTGACATCATCTTCTTCCAAGAGAGAAGAGCAGGACGAGCCAATGTCATGTGGAGAGCCTGATGAAGAGGTCATTGTTTAAATTAAAATGTTCAAAAATAAAATGAATGAGGTGTTACGATGCAGGAACAGTACTGGGTTCTGAAATGTGCTTTAAATCTGCCATTGGTGCAGCTCTGCATGTTTCTTCTTTATGCATTTAGTGTGAACAATGTCCACATTGTTGGTGCATTCAGCCTTTCCTTTCCAGCCTGAGTCAGCCTAATGAATGAATGTTTGCATTGACAACCACTGATGGAGAAAAATGAAAAGCTAGTTCGCTGTGGTGAACCCAACATAACTTCCCAAAGAAGAGACTGGGTCAAAGATTGTAGGCCTTCACATAAAGACCGGATTTGTTCAACAAGGTTTCATTCACAGTTTTTCCCTGAAAGTATTTTGCATATTATTTTTGGAGTACTGACAAACTCCCATCATAATTTTGGAAGATCAAACCACCAGTGTGCTGCCGGTAAAGTGTCTTCACATGATTGTTCAAAACCAGTACTAAAGCAAACATCTGCTGGCCACACCCAGTTTCATATTAAAGGAAGAGCAAATGAAAAGTTGATCCAACTGAGCGAACACTGTAGTCACACAGCGGAACGGAGCCAACCATGCTTTTACACTGCATGGATGTCATCAATTCTAGGCAGTTAGAGATGCATTTAAGCCATTTCTTTGGATGAAATCAGTTAATTACAAAAAATAATGTATTAGAGCTTCTCTCCACCCCACAAAGGTTCAGCTTTCTGCATTCAGCATTCTGCATTCAGCATTCAAATATATAAATATGTTCCCACTAATATTTGGTTGAAATTGGGGGTTGGACACGGGTGGAGTAGGAGTGTATTGTTCCTTTTTGTCTGCTTTTTTAAGTGAAGAAGCAGACATATAGGGTGTTTTTTTTTTATAACTCTGTTCATCCTTCTTTCTCTCATCTATTCTTATATATTTTTTTTCCATTTTAACTTTTGCCCCATTTCTCTTCTTTGCCCTTTTCCCTTTATTTTTCTTTTCCATGTTCATTGCATTTGAAATAAACTCAAAACATTTTCTAATAATTTGTTTTTCCTCCAGTTGAGTATTATAGCTAAAGCCATAATGCTCCACTTGTGAAACTAAATCTGTTGGGATTCTCCTCAGACAACAATTCTTAGTTCTACCCTGCAAGACAGAAACATGTTAGTAGTGAATACATAAATTTGCTGTGAAGATCACAGAATAAGCCTTAATTGACTTTTTTAAATGCTAAAAGTTGTCTCTGATTGTGGTGCGGATTTGCTTTGTGTCTTGCATTGCGTCATTGTTTACGCTGAATGTTCTGTGTTCTAATGTAGGAACAGCAGGCTGGAACAGACAGTGTTCATCACTCTTCACACCCACCTTCTCCTGCCCACATCAATGATCCCTCAGCACTAAATAACGGGGAGGATGAGCTGGACAGAGATTCAACATCAAAGGTAAAAAGTAAATGGTTTTTTAACCCTACAGACAGCAAAACCACCCACAAAAGTCGACTTCTACATGCTGATTCCCTCTGTGAAAAACATGCCGATTTGTGTGGTTAAAATCTAGCCTGTTTTAGCTTAGCAAAAGCTTTTGATCCCAACACTATTGTGCGTTTTAGAATCAGACAGTAATGGGGGAACATGATACACCAGGGCATAAAAATAGGATTGGTATTGCTTTAAGTGCAGTCATTAAAGTATCCAGATAGCGCTATCAATCTGTCCGAACCTGGTGAAGTTTCCCATCCTGGGTTCAAAAAGTCCCATGGTTCACTCCTAGTGATGTCTTTCTGTCAGTTCTTTTAAGTTCAAGTTTTACAGTTTTATTCCTAGGAGAAACCCAAAGATCCTACTTTTCCATGTGGTGTCAAATAGATCCTGCGGTGGCTGGGTAGGCACAAACAGAATTCATTGGGTATGGTTCTCTTCAGTTGTCCCTGGAGGGAAACAGGAGCTTGTGCCAGACTGAGACTCCGCTTTACCTCCATGTACACTGCAAGCACACTTTCAGATTATGTTTCTAACTGACATAGTGCAGCTAGCTGTAACTATGAACCTCCCTATTAAGTTACTTTGACCACAAATCTTTTGTGCTTTCACACTATATAGGAACAAAAGGGGTGTGGCCTACAACATGGAGCCCGTATCTGCACAAAATTGTGTGGGATTTTCCTATGAGAGAAATGTAGTGCTTTGGATACATCACATTGGTTCACCTGTACTACACTGTAAAGTTCAGAGTGATTATGGCTTTATGATTACTTCCAAAGGTGGATCAGGGTATCGGTGGCTAACTTCAACCACCATTCTGGGTCGGGACCTTTTAGTTGATCATAATTTTAATAAAAACTCAGAACAAATAATCTGAAAAGAACTCAATCCTTAATCTGTAAACATTTTTACTAGGGTTTTCTTTGTTAATTTAATGTGAAATCATTGTCAAAACTTCCTTTGAAATATGATTAGTACTTAGCATAAAATGACCTCTGATCAAATGCTGAATTGTCTCTGACTGGAACCATTTTTCACCTTCAAACGTTTTTATTTGCAGTATGACAATCACATTTAAAATATGAACTTTTGATTGATGTTTGTTCTATTTATTAGCCTGGGCATCTAAATTTATTAATTGACCTGTGTTAATTGCATGTCTTGGTGCATGCACTACAGAGTTAAGCAATATCCAAAAGGATGTGTGCATAAATGTGTTTTTGTTTTTTTTTTCATAGTTTTCGAGGCTGATATCACTGTGAAATGTTTCAGAAACATCTCAGAAAACAACATAACATGTCAATAGAGCACTGAAAGCTCTACAGGATGATTGACTATTTTCACAAAGGTTCTCATTACATAATTTCTTGGAAGTATTATGAAATGGCGTCATCTTTCTCAAATTTCTGGACTGCAGTGAACATGTCCAAACAGCTAACAGATGGACTGCTTTGATGTTGGTGGGACCAAGGATACAGTGACTTTAAAAATTACTCGTCCCTTTGGATGGTTTATCCTTCTATTCAAATGAATCATGATTAGCAAAATTTGGCTTTTTTTGGCAAATGTAAAGACAAAAAAATGTTACTGTCATATTTAACTGTATTCAACAAAATAATTAAATTAAATAATTAATTAAAAAGATTTAGCATAAAATAAGTGATTGCAAAAATATTAACCCCCTTTAAATTGACTAACCTAATTCATCAGAGGTTCAGATAATTGGTGCTACTATTTTCACAAAGAGTGAAAGGCAGAAAATACAATGGATTTAGCAATTTATAGGGAATCCATTTGCACTGCTTTGGAGAAGCAAGACAATGACTTGATGCATCCAGCTAAAGCTAGCCAGAATGGTTTGAAGAGAATAGGATGAATAGTCTAGAGTGGCCCAGTCAAAGCCCAGACATCATTTTGATAGATAATTTGTGGTTGGACTTGAATAGCGTTATTCACAGCTGACCCCCATGCAACCTTACAGGAACAGAGGAGTAAAGTTGCAATGTCCAGAAGTGCAAGCCTGAGACTGCAACTAAAGTTGCATCTGATACTAATATTTATGTAATGACTTACTTGATATTGCATATTTGTATGTAATTGTATTATTTTATAGAAATCAATTTTCACTTTGACATTCAAGGATTCTGTAAAAACATTTTGTTGATTGATTTGTAAAAACAATATAGAGGGAAGTACAGCGTAGAAGGGTGATTCCATTTTATAGTGCTTCTATTATTATCTTAACTTTGCTAGTCAAAAAAGTAATCCATTGGTAGCTTCTAGCATCAATCTAAACATATTTGAGGCAAGAAAAGCCTTCACAGCCCTGAGTGATTCCTTGTTTTACCCACCAGGTGGTGCCAAGTAAATTACCCAGATCTTTATACTTCAGGAGGTGGTATCAGAAAGTGAGGCGACTAAGTGTGGATAAAAACTGAATTTAAATGAAGCTGTTATGCTAAGCAGCAGCGTTGGTGGAGGCGTTAGAAAGATAATAGCCATTTGTGCTCATTACTGCAAAGAGAATTGACCCCCAGAAAAATAGCATATGTCTCTCATGACCTTCACAGTGGAAACATTAACCATGCTGGACTTTGTTAATATAACCCTTAAACTGGATTAAGTGTGTTTATCAACAGTATGACTCACCACCTTAACTGTTTTAGGACCTGGTAACTCTGCTTACACTGTGGTCATTTATATATATCAGTAGGAATACAACACGATTCAAATTTACTAATAAAAATATATCATTGGATGTTTTGCCTGTTCAGTAACAACATTGCCTAAAAGTAACAAAGATAGATGCTCCCATAAAAATTTGTCACTGAGACTTTAAAAGGCAAAAACAAAACGAAACTAAATCCAAAAAATTAAATCTTAAAGATTTTTTTTTTTCATACTTTTTACTAATGTTCTTTTGTGAGTTTTCATGCTTGAGACCTTTTGAGTGCACAACAAATAAAATCTGTTATAGACAATTCTGGACACATTAATTTAAAACACACATTTTGAGTTCATTAACTTGACAAAAATCAGTGCCATAATAAACATAGTAAACTGCTTTATCATATGAAACAAAACAGCAAAAGTCAGACATGAAGTTTTTAAATGGAGTTAGAGATTTCTGTGGTCATGCACTATTTATATAAAATTATTTGTTTTACAAACACTGGTAACATGTAATTAAAGAACATGCATAACTTGCATCACAGCAATTGTAAACCCACTTAAACTGTCTTATACATTTTTTATTTTAAACGTCTTAAACTTATTTGGAAAAATACCAATTATTTATTGTGTATCATTTTTTTTAGATATTGTAGTGAGAATATTATGCAAAATCTACTTTTTTGAGCTTTATATCTTGTTATACTGTCACTCTCTCATCGAGAACATACGTGGACTGTTGTCACCTTCCGCCCGCCCCAAACACACACATACACCTACTCAGTTCCTTTAAGCTAGTGGCAGCAGCAATTAGCAAACACTTGGTGGAAGCGGGAGTCTAATTAGCTTATCATAGAAACTACTTCTCAGACCAGTGCTCCTAAAAAAAGCTGTAAACAACATAAATGGAGAAGCATTGCACTGAAGGGGGAGTGTTGAAAAAGAGGTGGCTCTTAAGCAGACAGATCGAGGGGTCAAAGTGCAATGTCAAATTTCCTTTTAAGTCACATTTTATATATATATATAGCATTTCCATAACAATTGAAGCTTAAACAGTAACTTGATTATGTTAGAAAGTGGCACTATGTGTCTGAAAATGCATAATGCTCCCCCTGTTTAATAAGTTCAAGTTTTTTTTTATGAACGCAATTGGTGTCAAGAAATCACCTAAATATTTTATATTGAGCCTTGAAAAAGTATGATGGATTACTTTAGTTTTGACAATCTGCATCAAATAGGAGCAAACGTTATTCTTAGTAGCTGATGACAAAATTTCTAGTTTTAGGCCAGAAGCTGTTGTGGTTTTAATAAAATGGGAAAATGCTGAGAGAACATTTGAGCCCTCTCTCTCTTTCCATCCTTTCATGACCACCAGTGTTATTTTGTTTCTTCTGCCTGTTATTACTGGTCTCTACCAGAAGGGATGAAAAAAAGTACTTGTCAGACTGGAAAAGGCTGGATAAATACCGAGCCTCCACTTTTCATGTTCAGAATGCTGACATGTGGCAGTTGGGGTGGCAGACATTAAAGGACTCACTGTTTTACCGTCATGCGTCTGTGTGATCTGAGAACAATTTGCGAGTTCCTCAAGAGTCAAGAAGAGAAAGAGAAAATTCCTATTTCCCATCTATCAGCCTAATGACAGTTTTATAAACGGCTGCTGTTTTCTCTTGAGCTCTAAATTGCTAAAAAAAAAAACTTTTTGCCTTCTTTTTTCTTGTTAATTATTAATCGGGTTGTTATTTATTACCACCCACGTGTGAAAGCATCACCTCTGTCTCGCTCTCTCATTACCTCCCTGTCTGTCTGACACCCCTTTGGTCGCATCACATCAGCTGGAAAACATCACAGCAGTGTGACCAGTGTGTGGAAGTGAGTGTGTGTCTGCCTCAGGACAGTTGAGCCATGTCAGAGAGCAGCTTTTTTTTGTCACAGATGAGTAATGCTGTGGTTTGGTTTGTGTTTTCAGTCCGAGTCGGAGCATGACGAGGAGTCCACTGGCAGCATGGGCTCTGCTTCTGTTGCCGTAAGTCCCTGTAATGCCTTTTCCAACATTCTTCCCTTTGCTTAATATTTACCAAGGAGGTAAAACATATTAAAAGCACAGTTCACAAAGTCAAAGTTGCTCTACTTTTGTCTACATTCAGAATGACCTTTTTAAGGTTTGCTTCTTGCAAACCTTAAAAAGGTTTGCAAGTGGTGTTGGTCCCCGTTAAACAAATATGAGGAGTAAAACGTTTGAACTCAGCAGCGCGTGATCGTGGGTGTCTCCCACTATGTGTCATTTGTCTCTGCTGCTTGTAGGAAATGGATTAGAGGTGTTTGGTCTCAGCATTGTCAAAACGAGTCCCCAACAGGATGTGTTTCTGTTGCAGCTGGATCCTACAGAGAAAGAGTGGATCTACCACGCTGCCAGCGCTCGAGTGCCTGACCTCTCGCAGTTGCTCATGCAGGAACCCTCACTGGCAAATAAAAAGGTAGCACCTTCTTATGGCCTGGCTTACAAAGAGCAATTGCAATAAATCAAAGAAATAAAACTGGGATTCTTTGTTTTGCAATGATGAGTGTAACAAATAGGCTTGGCAAGGTAGCAAATTTTGTGATAAACAACAAGCTGCAGTGATTGGTCTGACAAGAAGGATGTACAGAAAACATTGAGGTCATAGGCCAGATTTGCAGAAAAGTTACAACAACTTGTGAAAATTGCATGTTTGTGTAAAATTGCGACTGATAAGTGAATTTGCAATAAGAGGAGGGACTGACCAGTGCATTTTAATCACATACCAGCCTAACTGTGGCTCAGAAACTGTTGTGTAGAGACAGGACATTCTATTCAACATAAAATGTTAAATTCCTACTTGAAGAACAAAATGCTGATATTCTTGCTTATGTGAACCTTTTCTGACTGAAAGTGTAACGCATCTACTGTACCTTGTAGATTTATATTTATAGATTTGCATTGTTCTGAAGTTTCAGTACATAAAGGTTTAATATATTTGACTTATGTGTTTTTTCTGGTTTTCAAGTGATTTAATGAATCAAGTAACTAAGTTCAGTTATTGAGTGTCTTTAGGTCATTGGTTATTAAAATAGGCACAAAATGCTCCAATAAACTGGCAGATGACTCTTTTTCCTGCCTGAACAAATTGGGTATGAAACAGATAAAATTGCAAATGTGAGAAATACAGATGGAATGAAATGACCATACATATCTCTTTAAAAAATGAAACTGGTGAATATGTGCGATTTGATTAATTCATGGTTGTTTTGTTTTTTGTTTATTTTGTTTCTTGAAACCAGGACTTCACCTCTGTGAGTATATTGAGGGATTTTTAGCATGCTGCAGAGTTATTATCATCTCTGTTCTGGATTCTTGTTTAACCTGAAGCTTTTCACTCCCACATTCCGACGCATAATGGCTGCTGATTGTGACCTTAACCACTGGTCTCAGGGGGTAAGTTCCATCCAGAATTTTAAAAAAGGCCTCATCTGTTCAAGTTCACTTTCTACTGTCTTTAACACTTTTCTTCAGTCTCAAACCTGCTCTTCAGTTATCCACTGCCAACAGTCTTTCTCCTCAGCGCTTCTCAGAGCATCCAGATCACGCATTTCAAAGGTCCACTATCAAAAGGATTATGAAAGATAGCTTTTTAGCTCCTGTGGCCCCCTGACAACCTAAATCCCTTTATTTGTCTCCCAGTGCGCTTAAGAGATTTGAGCTCATGTTTGTTGTCCCTCCCCTCGTGTCACAGTTCTCACACCATCCTGTAGCCATTGCAGACCACCTTCTAAGAGTTGCCCTAAGCCTCTGCCATCTCCACCATGGACAAGATAGCTTGGCTGCCATTGAAGTGTTGGAAGCTGGGGAGGCGGTAGGGTGCAGATTAGGGAGAGTCTTAATGCCTCACAAAGACTTTGCCCATTTAAAGATAATCTGAAAGTAATAGAGCAGGCTGGGATTAATTGTAGAACAATGCTGCATGTGTCCCTGGGAAGGTGCTAAGTCCCCCACAGGGCTCTTTGATGTTTCAGCCCTCAACCTGTCACTGCTCAGCGGAGGTGGAGATAACACAGGGAGATACCAAAAATCAAAACAGTAACCAAAACTCTCCTGAACAGAACCTAAAAACTAAGAAATAGAACATTTGACCTGATGTTATCACTGCTAAGTTTTATAGGAAGGAGTAACAGTCCAACAGAAAATTGTACATAATTGTCAAATAAAAAGAGCAGAATATATTGTTTCTTTTTTACTTTTTGTCATACATGTATATTCAGCTCACCTGAGTCAACACTTATAGATCCAGCTTTCAATACAAAACGTAGTGGCAAAGCCAACAGTTAACCATGAATGTGCAGTTGAGTGATTCAGTTCTCTTGGAAGAGCAAAAGGTGATGGTGACTGTTTGGCTACATTTCCATTGACCACATAATTGCATAAACTGGAATTGTGAAAATAAATTTGCTTAATGAAAAGATGTCAGTTTTGAAAAACTCACATTTTTTGACAAAAAAGTTTTTGCCCTGGGATGAGGTTGTTTTTCACCTGTGTCAAAATTAGTTTATTTTGCAAAACTGCAATGGAAATCCGTTCTTCTCATCACGAGTCAGATGATCAACAACCAAATTTTTTATCTCTTTTGATTCAAATTTCAATTGTGCACTTTTTTGTGTTGGTCTATAAATACTTTAAGTTTGGAGTTATTTTGTAGTAAAATGTAAAAAACCTCAATGAGCATGGATATGTTTTGGCACATTTAAGGCTTTAAGGTGGACCGACTTATCTGATCTGAATTTAGTTCTCATCAAAGTTTCACCATATTTTTCTTTTCCTCCATGGGACGCATGCCTCCGTTCCTGCTGTGATGGACTTCCTCCCACAAACAGTTTGTAAGTGCATCACTTCCCCATCAATCCTCTCCATCTTTCCTCCACATCCAGACCAGACAGGTCTTTGTACTTCTGTCATTATGGGCCCTCTTTGGCCACCACTTTCTTTTTTGGGAGACTCAGTGCTGCCCCCTGAGTGATCAGACAGCTGGGTGGGAGTGGGAGTGGGGGGGAACAGGAACAGAAACGAGGGAACAAGCATCCTGTTTTGGGCCTCATACATCATTCCTGCTCACCGGGAAGCCCAGCCAGCCGCCTGTCAAGCAGCACTTTGGACGATCTGTCTTCTGGTGTGACACTGAAGATCAGGAGATACTCCAACCACACTGCGTCTGTCACAATCTGAGCTCCTGACGCATCAGATGGAGCCATACGAAAAACTAATGTTTCTGTTATTGGACTCAATTTCAAGGCAATAAATTAAATTAAAAATACTCCCATTTCTTTTATAGCAACTGAACATAGTTACTTGATTGTGCTATTAAATGGCTCCATGTGTCTGGAAAATACACAATACTGCCCCTCTAAATAAGTTATTGCTCTCATCTTGATTGGTGAATAAACTGTGGAGCTGTTTCTCAGCAGCATATGCTCAGTAACAATTAGAGGTCAAAGCTGTTTCATCCATCCACTGTTAATATGCAGTTGTGAAATGGTTGCTGTTTGATTTGCCGTGTGAAGGGTCAGATGGCAGAAGGGATGGATGTGGTTACTGAGCTGACATTTGCACCTACACAGATTTCACCTGTTGATAGCCCATAATTACATGTGTAGGAGAAACTGGGGATCACAGCTGCGGTCCAGCAGGTGAACATGGTGGAACTCGTGTTTTCACTCTGCCTTATTGGTTCATGTGTGTTTTTATTTTCACATCCGAGCGTCTTTGCGCGCCGCCGTGTGGGTGTGTCTGTTGTCCGAATGGAGGCTCGGGTTTCTGTCCTCGACGTTTGCTGACAGTAGCGCTGTAATGTCTGGGTAGGTCTCCCCTCTCCGGGGTCACACTAACATCATCAATCTTTCCGTGTGGTGACAGGCGGCCAGGCCCTCCAACTGTGAGCACAGTGCTGTGTTGTTTTGTAATTAGGCTGCGTTAGATGGCAGGAAACCTTCCCCTTTTCTTACCGCTCCTCCATGCATGGACTCCTCTCTACATACACCTGGACCTCTGACCTCCGACAGCCAATAAGAGGCATAGCAGCTTGTAAAAATGCTACAACAGTTGTTATATGTGTAACACCTTTTTTTTTTTCCCTATTGCAAACAGACCGCTCTGCACTGGGCCGCCAAACACGGCAACGAGAACATGGCTGTTCTAATGGCTGACGCTGGAGCAGATGTCAACACTAAATCTGTAAGTAATATTTTTAAAGAGAGGTTTTAGGTGGATCTCTTTAAACTTAATGCAAATCTGGTAAAGTAAATGGCTTTGTTTGAAACAAAGATTTACAGACTATTTTGCTCTTAATATATCATGTGCTACATAATCCAGCAGAAATTTCTGACTTTTATTGCAATTTTGTGAGGTAGAACAATGCAAAATAGTAGAGAATCACAAAGTGGAAGAAAATCTATCCATGGAATAAATTTCTGAAAAATGTGGCATACATTGGTTCACAACCTCTGTACTGATAGCCTTAAGCAGTGGTGGGCACTGCTATCTAAAAAGCTACTTGCACTAACCGCAAAGCACTAATTGTCAGCATTAGTTCTGCTAACACTAAATTGTTATACAAACTAGCTATTTAGTGGAAGCTAATGCTAAAGCACTAAATTCAATCATGTTGTATTGTCCTCCAAGGGATCAAATTTATTGTTATTACACACCTATCAACCCGGTTGCGCTCCATGAAGTGTTTCTTTGGAACAAACCTTTAACTCATAGTTTCAATCATTGAGTCTTGCTAACTCTGGTGCTGAGTTACCTAATTGTCAAAGTTTTTAAACGTAAAGAAAAAAATTTGTTCTTTAGATTTTTTTGTAAAAACAAAATAATTTAGAAGAAGCTAAATGTGCTAAACATTTTCAAAGTTAGCAAAAATGCTAAAGCAATAAACAAAAAAATATGCTTCACTGTTAGCTTTTATGGATTAGCAAAACTGTGGCCAGTAAGCAAATTTGTTAGACTCTAACTCTAAGGTAATAGTCAATAGTTAATTATGTACTATAGTTCGCTTCCTGTTTTTGGAGAGCGCTTTGCTTGCATTCACATATGCATTCGAACCGCACCAGAGGTCACTTCAACTAACACAAGACGTATTTTAGGCTGACCAGAGTTAACTTTTTTTTATATAAAAAAGCTAGTGTTTACTTTTGCAAGGCACTGTATTCACTGCATTAGGTGGATATTTCCTGACAGCACAACAGCCTTCAGGCTCCAAACATGCACTTAGTCACACAACCACAATAGATTCCTTGGTAAACATGCTTGATCTCCTTAAACAGTGGAACAATATAGTGAGTGTTCTGCTGAGGTCAGACTGTACAACATTAATTCCTGCTTCCCACCTCAAATAAGAAAGACAAGTCCAGGCTAAACCGTTTCTCTACCTCCTGTTCCTCACAGCTATCCTCTTTTACTTGGTCTGATTGGTCCTGCCCACTCTAAGATTATAGTTAATATTTTATCATCTGGAAACAAGCAAATACAAGTGAAAGTCTGCTGTTTTGGACACTAAAAGTGTCACTAGAACTTTTTCTTAAGGCAAGGCATAAGCTAAACTTGCACACTTGCATGTATGAATAAAATCATACATGATTTAATTTAAACTTGTAGTTAGTGGAAGATTTCAACATAACAAAAACAACATTTTCTTTGTTAGTTTTAGCAAAGAAAATGCTAAAACTAGCACAAAGAGAACAAAAAGCTACAATAGGGTGACTTAATTATTAAACATAAAAAGTTATTATTATAGTTTTGACTAGATCAGTTTTCTTGCAGTTACATATCCAGTACCATAAAATAAGATGTCCAAATCTGAGCTAATTAAAACCAAAGAAAAAGTAAAGTAAAAGAAAGGAGATATACTTTATTACATCAAAAATTAACAGGATGGTAAAAGATATATTTTCCAGTTATATTCAGACTCATAAAGCCAAAAGTTCTTGGAAGATCACAGTATTAAGTAACCTAAGCTTAGATGAGATTTCTCTTTCATTTTTTGCTTCTTTCAACCTCGCATTGTAATTTCTCCAAGACAAATGTGAAATTGATAAAATTAAGCTCCAGTTTTACCCTTCTTCCCTGTAGAAATATAAATTTAAAGCAATTAATACACAGACCTTTATGTTTAAAAACTGTCCATAGCTCATTTTGCGATTGCAAATTAGTATCTCCGATTTTTAAATATTCACTTCATCCTGTTTGTGCCTGTCATCTAAAATGTGCGCACACATTTTGTTTATTTTTGCGCTCTTTGCACCAATCTAATTGCGGCGCTCTTCTCTCTTGCAGCATGTGAGTAACCAGCCTTTCATCTGGTGGTGACGGGGATGTGCAGTACAGTAGGCCGTTTGACTTGAAAGGTTTCTGCGGAGCCCCCTGTTGCCCCCCCCACCCTCTTGTGATGTAATGCTCCTTAAAAATCTCTGTGAAGATCCAGCTGTGCAAATGGATTACAGCAGAGAGCGGTGGGGCCGCAGGAGGACGCCGCTAATAAATCATGTCATGTCATGTTAATTGTCTCCCAAAACAGAGCGCCTGTTTGCCAGCATGCAAGTCCACGGCTGTGCAATTTTCAGCGAATTACTGACCAATTATGTTTTTATCATTATCTGGTGTTTCCATAACCTTTCCTAATTTGTATCTTTTTTTTTCCATGATGTTTTCATTGGATGCATTTTGACATGGGAAACTCAAGGGGGTAGGTATTAAAACCTTCCATTACTTCAGCAAAATTGCTCTGTAAAAGTAAAACGTTCACCAACTCTTTGTATGTATCTGCTGCATTTAGAGGTTGTACATGTTTAAAGCTTCCTCATGAACATTTTGGAGTTTTTTCTTCTTCTGCAGGGATACACACCTCTGCACATTGCAGCGTTGCATGGTCATCGTCACATTCTTGATCTACTCATTGGAACTTATGGTAAACATTTAACCACACTTTAAATTGTGCATTTTTTACATTTCACTGCATTGTCAGTGTTGCCTTACCAGCTGCTCGGCATTGGATTCCAGGAAGTGTTGTTTACCTTCAGATCTCAGATTGTCGCGATAAGCCACAGGTGTAAGGTGTCAGTAAAGTAGATTATCTGCGGCCTGTCTTTTCCTGACCACTTTCTGTGTTTTGGGGATTTATTTCTCATGTTATCAGGGGCCAAAGAAAACGTCCGAGACTACAGCGGCCATCTTCCCGGCCATTATCTGAACATCAAAGACCCTGAAGGTCCCCAGGAGGACTGCGACCTGCGTGAGTGTTTCGTCCCTTTTTCCTGGTGAACTCTTAGAACTTAAAACGGCTTTGAGTTTTAATACTTATAGAGATCATCTCAAGTTTTTCTTAATATTTGTTTCCAAAACAAATATTAAGAAAGATGACTTTTTGTTGTATTTTTTTCTTTAGACTTCAGATAAAGCTGATGGTTTTGTGAGATTTTTTTGCCTTTGCCAGTTGAATAACAGCTCACAGTGTCAGAGGGGAATCACTGTCTTATAAGTCGTCATGTAAGAAAATATTATTAAAAGAAACTGGAATTTTAATAAAAGTGTGACAGAATTTTTTTAGATTTTGAAACCATGACATTTTCTGTCTTGATACCAGAAACTGATCCCTGTCCACATGATATTATCTTAAATGGTGTTATTTAAGATCATTTTTGTAGTTTACATTTAAGTTTATTTTGTCTGCAAAGTAACTCTGATTTCTCAATGTTGGGGAAACTCACTTAAATTCACTGGATTATTTGTAACCTGGCATTTAAATTCTTTCTTATAAATACTTTATTTCATTAAGAAGTGAACCTGGTGAAATGATCTTGAACTTCACCTGAAACAACAAGATAATTAAGTGAAACTAATTTAAGATAGAAAACATCGAAACCGATATCTTAGAGAATATCTATTCCTGATTTGGATCATTTTAAAGTTTCCAGTTTGACTTTTTGCAGTCATCATTTTGAGTTGATATATTTGGCATTGTTTAAGAAAATTTACAAAATAACCTCCAACACTCTGAGCAGAAAAAATTAATCTCTTGATTGAGTTCATAATATCCATTATATGAATTCCACTTTGGTAAAAATGTTGCTGCTCTGAAAGTAAAACCAGTAGAAACCATTATGAAGAATTTCAATAATGTCACATTCAGAATCCTGACGGATGGTAGTTCGTTATGATACTGCGGATCTCCGTCAACTACAATCTCTCGCTTTTCTCGATTGCAGAATTTCAAGTTGCTCAGGCCAGGGAGAGGAACAAGAACAGGAAGTTGGTGTCGTTGTTTCACTCCAAGAAGAAGTGGGGCTCAGCGGAGGAGCTGGCTCCGATAGAGGAGGAGAGGTCGGCGTCGCATCAGCTCGCCCTTCCTCCTTTCAGGCCCAGAAAGTTCTCCCGCTGAGGAAAAACACACATTTAACTGTCCTTATTCACACACACACACACACACACACGCCCACCCGCACACACACACACACACACACAGACCAAACAGTACTGCATTTAATATGAGCAGACGCGTAACCTGGAAACAGTTAATAACACAACTAGAAGGCAATATGGAACACAGATGCTGCAACGTTAAGTACAAATTTCAAAGTGCTGCTTTATTCATATGTACATTTTTCTATTCACTGAAGTATTTTGAAGCTTGCAAAATTTTAATGAATGTTACTAAATGTTACTTGTAATGTAACGTGTTACAGGGTCACATCAGTTCAGGCTGCACGATTCTCAGAGCTTAACATTTTCATTTAGTGTAATTTGGGAGAGGATGGAGGTGAGTGGAAAACATTTAGTTACTGATCATGTTCTGGAATTTAGTTTTCTCTGCAGACGCTAAGTAAGACTGTCAGTGTTTTAGTTTCTTAGCGTGTCCTGAGTTCAAAATCTGATCAGGAAAACATTTTTAATATATATTTTTTTAGATAAAATTTGCAGGGAATTAGGGATTGCAGAATGAATGGTGAAAAAACGAACTCACAATTCTGTTAAAAATGTATATTAAACAGGTTTGTTACTATTTCAAACACTCATTAAAAGTTTTGTTCCTAAAAAATATGTGAAGATTTTGCAAAAGATAGTATCCACTTATAGCTTTAGCTTTACAATGAGCTAAGTTAGGAATTCATAGCCTAAAAAAAAACACAAAAAAAAACCTTTGGTTTGTGACATGTCAAAAATACTGCTGTCACAAGGATTAAACCTGCTCCAGTTTTTATTAAAGACAAAAATGTATTTGAGTTAAAATATTTGGAGCACCTTTATAACCTTGAAGTGATATAAAGAAAACTTTTTCACCTATTTAACTCAGAAAAGCAAAGTGTTAAAAATTCAGTCTTACCTTACTTTAATATTTAACCTTTTTTAAACTTTATTTTAAATATATTTTTAAAATGTAGCCTTTCATTACAATTTCATAAAAAATATCCCACGAGAACAGTCCTAACAAATCAGGCCTTAGGCACAATGAAGAAGTTAACTCTGCTCTGTCAGTCATTACTATAATTTCATAAACAACAAATTTTCTTTGGGACAATTTTGGGGAAACTTTTCTGGTCTTTGCAAATTGTTGCAAAGAAACATGTAGTTCAGAGTTTTCAGACAAGATTAATGACAGTGTTGCATTTCAGTCAATTTGCATGTTTAGCATTTTATGACGTTGTTGTTCTCTGTTACTTAGAATAGATTTCGTAAAAATGTTTTTCCTTGTTCTGTACATTAAAGTTCTTGTCAACATTTGTAAAACAAAAAAGCACTATTCTGATTTAATTTATTTTAAAACTGAAACACCATTTTTTTTGCAGTCTGCCTTATTAATTGGTGTAATCTGAACATTGTATACTTTTGTCCACCATATTTATATCATAAAAATATTTTTGAATTAAACTTTCTTTTATATAAAACTGATTTCTAGTGATTCTTGACTTTGAGGCACCAAAATAGTTTATATTAAATACCTCACTTTAAATACCCTGTGAACAGATACAATCTGAAGTTGCTGGAATATGCAGCATCTTCAGATTGTGTTATTACTTCCGTTCCCTCGTTTCTTCCCAGTAACCTGAGATTCCCAGCAGCTTTGATCTCATTTTAACTACCTGACTGGGGGCTGCAGATGGAGTAAATATGTCCCCCTCCGACCTTCCACACAGCTTTGGACTCCTAATTCCTGATTAGCTGAAAAAAGGGCAGTACTTGCTTTTAGATCTTAGATATCAGACGACACAGAGGGGAACAGAGGCAAGTGTTTTTGTGCTTCATTTTTGAAGCGGGGATGTTGGAGGGATAAGAGGGGAGTTTCTGTAATAGATACTTATCTCACTGCCCTCAAGCCCCTCAAACAAAGTCCCCCTCTGAAGAGATTATAACCCAGGGAGGGCACATTAACTTTAATCCCATGCTTTGAGGCCTTGCACCCCCACACCAGGCCTCTGCCCCACTTATTTTAACCCTTCTGTTGTTGTGTTGGAGAATGGGGGGATGGCACCTTGTTTCTGGTGCATGTATGTGTTAGTTCTGTGGCTACATATGAGGGTTAGGTGTGTGTGTGTTTGTATGCGAGGCAGGAGGGCAGAGGGACTGTTTCAGTAGCACGCTGACTCTAATGAAAAGCATTGAGGGGTGCATACTGCTGTGTAACTGATTCCCCTCTCTGAGGAGATTAGGCGCTACATTGTTGGTTTGGTTGCTCATTTCCATGAGAGCGCAGCCTCCCACCAGCACCTGCTCAGCTTTGTTATTTTGAGTCAGGACAGCACTGGGCCCAATGTCCCGGGCTTCCTTGTTGCTATTGTTTTACAAATGGCCAAAATGTAGATGTCACGTCACAGATGCTCAATAACCTCATTAGCTACTCTGTGAAGCTATAGACGGAAAATAATAGATGGATGAACTTCACTTTGTTCACAGGATTCAGGTATGGTAATATGAATCTAATAATGTCCTGCTTTCCTGTGAACATACATAATAAACTTTGGGTTGTGTAGTTTTCTACTTGAAAAAACTACTCAGAAGTCAGAACGTCAAAGTTTCAAAATGCACCGGATGTCCTCTTAAAGTTGGAGTTAACTTGGAGTCCTAGTGCAATCCTTGCTTGTGGTGAAACTATTAATCATGAATAATCATAATTGTCAACTAATTTAGTAATAGATTTCTAAAAGAACAATATATTCAGAGCAGCAATTAAGCCAAACTGTACAAAAATAAATATATTTTGCATTTAAGATAAAAAAAAAAAGTTATTTGAGAAAATGAATTAATTGTTTAGTCCCTACACTGCATTGATGTTAAATATGGCAGAAAGAGCTCCAGATGCATCATAAGCTAGAAATGGTCAATTGTACACAAAATAAATTTTATGTTGTTGCATTTTAGGCAATAAATTGTTTACTTTAAACGTTATTGCCTTTTAAAGTGAAAATTTATTTTTATTTATAGACGATTTAAATTCATCTTAAACATAGTCCTGTAAGACATCTTGTAATGTAAATGCTCCTTTATTTTTGAGGGGATAAATTGCAAAGAAATTGTTACTATTGCATGAACACAGAGCACACCAGTTATCACATCCAACAGATATACAGGATGTGAGGTCAGTCCCTGGTTGCACGGTGGTGCAGTGGCTGCTGCCTTGCTGCAAGGATACCCAGGATGGTTCAAATCCCATCCATAGATGGAGAAAGAGAACAGTGCAGTTAGGGTAGTTAGTCAGAGGAGTTAGAGGTTATCCTGCTCTGCCTCTCTGTAAACTAAACTTGACTGTTTTTTTTTTTGTTTGCCTTGTTTTTTTTAGGATCAAATTAGTCAATATAATTGAGCTGAATTGAATACATATTTCTGCACATTAACTAATTTTTTCCCCCTATTCTATAAAGTTCTATGATACAACATTTTCTGTTTTTTCATAATATAAATAAATTGAAATAAATGTATTGAAATTGAATAATTTCAATTCAATTCATTGCCACACTTACTGACCACTTTTTCTTACTTTGCTACTCTCTTCTACTGCTCTCCATTTATCTGCAGTTATTGCTTCCAATTACTTAACTTATCTAAATATCTATATTTGAAAACATTAGTTGATTCTTACTTTTTGCCAAAGTCAATAAGTTATTAAGTAGCAAAAGAGCCAGCGGTAGCTTAAGAGCTGCAGGTTGTAGACCCCTGGTCTAAAAATTTGGATTTTATTGGATTAGTAATTTATTTGTACGTGAAAATTGCATCTATTTGTCTTAAAAAAATGTATTAAGATGGTTTACTAATAACTAATTGTGTCATCCAGGACATGTTCCTCTGAGCTGTCAGCATGTCATGACAGTCTTCAGTCAGAGGGTTCTTCAGATTTGTTGCAAGACTGACTGCTACCAGAGATTCCTACCCTGATAAATAAAGTAGCTGTGAATTGAATTAAATTACAAAATTAATCTTTTGAGGAATCAGACTGGGCATATTTGCAAGAAAAACCTACATCTGCTTGAGGAAGCAGGGAGCTAACAAGCTGATCTGTAGTGACAAACACACCAGGGGTATCAGCACTGACCGGAGCTACAGGAATCAAGCTGTGGAGCCCTGTGTAGGGGCCCCACCAGGCAGGGCCCCGCACTAAAGGCAGCAGGACCAGCTGTCACAGCGGCCCTTCCAGTCCAAACCAACGCTGGCTGTCACTCACCCAGCGGAGGGCCGTCAATCAGCCTGCACACAGGAGGGAGCTGGGAGGCGGGCCGCTGGCCAGCCCTAAACAAAGACATACTTACATCTCAGGACCTCTAGTATTTTCAAAGAATGATAGAGTTGCCCTGATAAGAGTAATGACAAAGGAAAAAGAGTGGAAGGGGGTCTGAGAAGAGGGGGGTCAGATAGTAAAGAGGTGGGAGAGCTTGATAACATTCACACTTTGCTTACATCTCCCATTTGTGTCGGTAACCCCAGGAAAATCCTATTAGGCAGGAACAAGGGAGCTGCATGGAGAGCAGCATGTAATTACAGATAACTGAGTCAGATGATTCTCAGTGAAGAAATTCTTCCCAAATGTACACATTTTTTTTTTTTACAGGCGTTAATGATTTTACAAAATGCAGCTCAATAAATTAGCAACTTTGGTTATTAATTTTAAATATGTTATATATGTGATAGATTCATCACACTGACAATAATAATTTCCCTGTGTTTATTTCTGTTTTTTTATGATAGCTATTTTTGAAAAAACATCATTTGGTTTTATAGAAAACTAGAAAATTACTGAAGACCAAATAGAAAAAGGATTTTTAAAATACAGAAATATCAGTCTGCTCAAAATATATATATATATAGATATTTTACAACATATGAACTCAGTATTTGGGTTTGAACCCTTTTGCAAAAATCACTGCATATTTGCAAGAAAAACCTACATCTGCTTGAAGAAGCAGGAAGCTAACAAGCTGATCTGTAGTGACAAACACACCAGGGGTATCAGCACTGACCGGAGCTACAGGAATCAAGCCTGTAGCTTGATTCCTGCATCCAAGCTTCTTCAGCTTGGATGCATTGTTGCCTCTAGTGTCTCTAGTTTTTAAACTTTTCAAGACATATATTTTTCTTACACTAAACTTTATATTAAAATCTTGAATACACTCTATAAACATTCAGCTTTTTTATATTACCACCCGGATGGAGGCAGTTAATTACTGTATCCTGGACAATCATCAAGTCATCTTTGAAACTGAATTATCAAAATTGCACTCATTGCAATCAATCTATAAAATACAACAGCTCTACGTTTGAATTGAATTATGTCAAATCAGAATTGTTTAACCCTGTGCCATCCTGTAGTTAAGATGCATGAGGCCTTGTCATGTTGCTTTGATTTAAAATCAAGTCCCACAAAAATAAACTAACAAGCAAAATGTGTCAAAGACGGTGTGGATTCACTGCCAGCTTTTGTTGTCTCATTCACACCCACCTATGAGTTATTCTAATTGCAAGTTTAGTTCCTTTTGTCAGCCTGCAGGTAGGGGATGGCCTTCAACTGAGCTCACACCTACAGCTATTGTCCCTGTCTGTTTGCCAGATTGCTTGCACTATCATCCTGCATTTTATCCAACAGCACAGCTCTTTGTTTGGTTGATCAGAACATGGAATCTGCAGAGGATTTGCAGATAAAGAAAGACACGGAAAGCACAGTTTCAACAAAGAGCACTGGCTTACAAAGATAAAGCTAATTTAATCATCTTTGCTATCTCGTAGGATCTCTTCAATCACTGAAGACAGCCGCCTTCCATTTGGCCACTTTTTCCTCTCCTGTAAACGACCAACATCCCAACAGCAAACAGGTAAGCTGAAACCTGTCGGAGCAGGACCAACACCTGCATTGTGGCAGAGCTGGCAAAAGAGGAAGAGAATGAAAGACGTTCTACAAGAAGGACAAAAGCTGCAGCCCTGAGCTGTTTGGATTGGCAGATGAAGATTAGCAATGCCATAAGCCTTCTTTCTCTTTGCTCTCTGGTCAAACCCATTGTTGCTCTTGTACAAATTTGCTTTGGGCTATGTGGATCCCACCCTAATAAATTCCTCCCCTCCCTTTACCTTTAACACTTTTTTTCTGTCCCTACCACAGCAGCTCTTCCTCCTTGCGTCACGGCCTTACCTTCCGGTTTGGTCTGTGAGAGGTCAGAGAAATTAAAAACAAATTTGAGAATCTGAAACTCCAAGCCAAGAACACTATATGAAAGGGTCATCATGAGGAGCAGGAGCTTGCTCAAAATGCACCTTTTCCATTTTAATAAAACTCTTGCATGAAAAATCTGCGAAATGTTGTAGTTGAGTCAGTTTTAGCTGAGTCAGCAATGTCCCTTCACTTTTTCTTTAAGGATATAAATTAACTTCATTTCTGAGGCTTTTATTTAACACCAATATAGACTAAAAAAAATAAATAAAAAATCCCTAAATGATGTCCAAACAAATTTAAACACAGAACAATTATGTTCAGATTAAAGTTTAAGACACTTTATACAGAACTTGACCTCCAATGAAGTATAGTTTTTAAAATAAAGCACACCTAATAATACTTTATAAAAATGTTTTTTTTTCTCCTACAAAATCAAGTATAATGACATTCTGAAAAAATATATATATATTTTTTGAGCTGCTTCAGTCTGTTTCAAATTACTATGCCAACTTTCTTTCCTTTTTTAAGTAAAACTAACGTGTGTAACATTTGTATTTGCTTTTTACAGCAGAAGTTTTTTCAAGGAACCTAATAAAAAAAAAAAAAAAAACTGATTCAATTGATATCCATCTGGCTGCATTGGATGGGAGACAATCCTAGGCAGTCAGACATAGTTGAATGCAATCTAATTCAGTTGAATTTTTATACAACCATTATCAATTAATCAGGAAATCAGCAGACAGAATCCAGACTTTGACGACAGTCAGAAAAGAAATATTTCACCTTTAACTGGAATGAACTTTCAGCGCCAAAAACACAACAAATTAACTAGAAATCAAGACATTAAGAAATTCTTTCTCAGGTGACTTTTTAGGTTATGAAGTTAAAAGGTGGCTCCTTGCCTCTGAAATGTTGCGCCATCAAAGCACAGTAAGCAATCACAGCTTCTTTGAAATGTGACAGTTATTCTGCAGACATGAAAAAGGAAACATCAAGGGTTTCTGACTTCAGAAACGAACTGCACTTTAAATAGACACACCATGCATTAAAGTTCTCAAAGTTTAAGAGCTCAACAGACAGAAATCCTCTTAAAGATAACAAAAAAGAAAATCGTTGATTTACTTAATTTAAAGCCTGTTCCTGATGAGTAAAATCAAAAATATTAAGGTGATAATAAATAGATAATTATAACTATTTTCTATTTGAACCGTTTATGTTGTCAAATGGGAATATATTCATTTTCAACCAGAATAAAAATATTTTTGACAATAAACCTAAAAACTCTTCGGCGGATGAACTTCCGCATAAATTCTAACATATTTATTTATTTATTTGAAGATTTAATGCACTGGTTTTCTTTTGCACTGTTTTCTTACCTTTGACGCACGCGCACACTTTGCATCTGCTATTTCACAATTATCATATACATTAGTCAACATTTGTTTACCATGACCTTGTTTTAATTGGGACAATCTAAGCGCCATCAATTTGCAGACGGAGCAGACTGTTGTGGTTCGCGCATGGATTTTACGCACAGAGGAAGTTATGTTGGAAAACCATTTTCTTAATGCAATACGTGCGTTTTTGTGACACTTCTCCATTGTGCTAACAGCGCAGTCTTATTAGTTGTTTTGCGCAAGTGCGACGCCTTTAAGCCGTTGAATCAGAGTCCCAGAAGGAAGGATGCGTGGGTGCCGAAAGTGTCACAGGAGAGGAGAGACTGGCAGGGGTTTGCTAACCGAATTGGAGACATTTTTCTTAAGTGTTCGTCGATCAGTGCGAGACATGAGATGTGTTAAAATCCTCATAAAACATCAAACGGTCTGGGAAGCGAATTAAGCACTTAGAATAGACATGACCTGCAAATAGTGGGGATTCTGTGCGTAAACTCATCCTAGAGGCTGGAGTTGGAAATGTTTAAAGTTTTATTTATTTATTTTTTTTAACTAACGCATAATTTTGTGAGTTATGTAATGTCTTGTTTTTACATTCATGAAAAGGTGTTGCACTTCAATTGGAAGGGCGACTTCCCTGCAGAAATTGTCGATAAGAAGCGATAAAAGAAACAGCGGAGAGCTTTGATGGGATTTGCTGCCAGTGAAAGCTGGAGGTCTTTTGAACGTAGTTGTCAGTCAATACCACTGGGACCTGCCCCCCGGCCCTCCACCCCTCCTCTTCTCTCCTCTTTGCACACACACAGGGGCAGCTGGTTGCGTATATAAATAGACCCGGTAGGCTGGAGTCCCACACAGACTTTTTAAGGAACAGTTGGGGAAACAGGAAAGATGCCCGCGTCGCCAGCTGGATTTGGAAACTTCTTCTTAGAGAGGAACCTCGTAATGCCGGCTGGATATCAAATCCCGGTCCTGGGGTGTCCATCGGGTGTACAGCAGCAGCAGCAGCAGCAGCAACAACAGGCTCAGCATCTGGCAGCTATGGCAGCTGGAGTTCCCATAACATACTCAGGACTTCAGGGATACAACTTTGTCCCTTATCCACACCACAGGCACATCGCGCACATGGTGAGCTCAACTTTCATAAAATATTCTCATAAGACTTCTTGTTTTACTTTAAATGCACAAAGAAAACTTGTTCCAATCGCAACCCATACGTGCGCTCTGAATAAACAATCGATTAACTGTTGCCAAACTAATCACTTTAATATATGGGAAGCAATTAGTGCAAAAAGTCGGTACTTTTCCCAACTGGTCTGGTGAAGAAATAATGCAAAAATGACATTTAAAAAAAAAAAAAAAGTTGGGATTATGTAGAATGATCAAAACCACCATAAGAAGAACATGTAATGTCAAGTAGTGGGGCTGGAGTACCAGAAAAAAAAAAAGATCAAATGGTAAGCGTTGTTTCAGAATGATTCTAAGAAAGAAATTGTATAAAAATCACTTTCTAAAAAGTTAGGATGCTGCAAAACTCCAACCAAAACACTTAATTTAATCAAATGACTGCCATTTTAAACACAACCTTCTGACCAGCAAATTACCGTTGTTGATTTAATCAAAAATATTCTTTCTACGTCACACAGTGATCTGGTCATTAGACTCAGGTGTTCATTGTGTGATGTTAAGAAGCTGTTTGGTTTATTAATATATTTTGTTTTCTTTTGGTACTATGAAGAAAATGATCAAAAATAATGCCATGAAGTACAGGGTTCTGTTCAATATAATGGTGTCCAGATAACTATTTTACATTATCATATTTCCCACTAATTACATAACGTAAATTAGTCTGTGTACATGGTGTTTTGTGGAGAAACTTTTCTTTAACTTCAATTCACGCAGTTGAGGAAAAGTTTGATGTTTTGTTCACAAGTAACAACAGAAAAGTTCATAATCTGCCCAAAATAATTACATATAAAGTCTGTCTCCTGGCTCAGACACAAGGAGCTAAAATGATAACATTAGCATTAAGATTTGATTTAGGAGGAATTCTATTACTATGTGAACACTTGGTGTATTTTTAAACCTGGTTTGTGTAAGTCGAGTGGTCTTAAGGCACCAATAGACCAACAGCAGAAGAAGCTACTATAAATCCTGCTTGCTCTTTTTGGCTGACTCTGGTTTCTTTCATGTTCTTTAGCTTGTTCTCATGTTCTGTCTTTCTGTCTTCCAGAGCGGTGGCTTTGACTTGAAGGCCGCCTCTTCATATCACCATGCCCTCCTGGCCCGCGGAGGGGTCCTCTACCCTTCCTACCGTCCGGGTGCTGCGGAGGATCTTGGCAGGGTTGCCAAGGTGGCGACACGTGAGAGCACTGGTGCATTGAAGGCCTGGCTGAACGAGCACTTGAAGAACCCTTACCCAACAAAGGGCGAGAAAATCATGCTGGCCATCATCACTAAGATGAGTCTGACGCAGGTCTCCACCTGGTTCGCCAACGCCAGGCGGCGCCTGAAGAAGGAGAACAGGGTCAGCTGGGCATCCAAAAGCAAATCGGATGAGGAGGATGAGGAGCAGGAGGGGGAGAGTGACGAGGAGGAAGGTACCCTGCAGAAGTGCAACTTGGAGAAGCAAGATGATGAGGCAGAGCATCATAATGAGCAGGAAGCCGCAGATGAGCCTGAGCCGGTGCGCTCTGCAGCTGCAGAGGAGCGTTTGGAGCTGCAGGAAGCTGGATTGGAGAAGAAAGCTGGAAGCGACGATTCTGACCACACGTCATCCACTTCAGAAAGCAAAGAGAACATTGTCAGTCAGAAACCCAAAATCTGGTCGTTGGCAGAAACCGCCACCTCCGAGGTCTCGAAGAAACCGGTGGACGGTTTTTACCACCCTGCTGGGAAGCTGTGGGCAGACTGGGCTTCACGGACCGGACTCTTTGTTCCAGCTTACTACACCACTCATGAAATGGTCTGAGCTGATCAGAAGACAGTTAAAAAGAAAACATTTTGCACTTTAAACCTTCAAACCTCAAAGATTTCCTGAAGTTTGTTATGGTATAAAATCCGTTGGGAGACCAAAGACTAAGGATGTTCTGTCACTGTAAATAAATGTAGATGTATTTTTCCACCTGGATGATGTAAATTATATTTCCTTAGTCTAACCATAAATAAGTATTTTGTTAAAATAAACTTTGGCTTATTCTAAAATTAAGGTGTCTTTATTTGTTCTGACAAGAACGTTAAGATAAGTAATAGAAAATAGTTTATGAATAAAAGCATAATATAAAAGAAGTGTTTCACTGGGACATCAGTATCCATTTTATTAAACCTTTAGAGTCTGATACAAGAAACAGTAGTCAGAAAATCATTAACATCTTATTTTTTCTTTGTTTTTTTTTAATATCATAATTTATATATTAGGCATTTAAAGGAATATCTTCATCATAAGATTGCTTGGAAAAAAAAAGTCAACAAAAAAAAGATGGTTTACTTAAACTTTTATAAACTATTTCAGAACATTTCCTTTCATACTTTTTGCATTTTCAGTCATATTATGTAATGATTAAGTACATTGTGCACAATTGATGATATTTAAAATGATGAAACTTATTTAACAGATTTACATTGTTAGACTGATAAAATATGTACATATATGCTGTTTTAATCAGGATGTGTTTCCATTTGAGTATTCAAGTCAAAATGAAGTTATAAATATATATTGTATTATTTTTGGGCACATATAGTATATATTAAAGCAATTAATGCACTGAACATAACATAACTATGGATACAGCACAGGGATCCATTAAAATTGTTCTAGGAAATGATTTTAAAATTGTTTTATGACTTAATTAAACAGATATTTAAAGATAATCAAAAGATCGCATTAGATCACATTTAAATTCCAAAAAACATTATTTTAGAATGGCCTATAGACTCTAACGGGTTCGCACGATTTTAGCATGCGTTCACGCTGAAGCATCAAAGTCTTCAGATCTGAACTTGAAGCAGTAGAAGTTCCTACAGAAGACAAAGACTTTGAATATGAGAGTTCTGCTGTGGTACATGACACCCCGGTGTTTGGAGTAGATCCTTGATTGAGGATCTACTCCTCAATCAAGAGTAGATCCTCAAACTACCTGTCAAACAAACCTGTCATTTTGTCTGACAGGTTTGGAGACAAAATCAACATTTCAAAGTTTTTCTGATCATCAAACCGTTTCTGAACCAGTTGTGGCAGGATGGGTTAATTCACAAAAAGAATATACTATTACCTTAAAATGATCTGATTCAATGCATACGTCAGTGGTCATAATGATAAGCCAGATTGGTGTTTCCGTAGAGCTTCATATAAAGCTCAGTGCGTTGAGCGCGTTGCTAATAGCAACGCACTTGCGCCACTCTGAGGATAAAAGAGGTAACTGCAAGAGAAATACCCCCCCTCGCTCATCTAAAGCAATCAGCGCTCATATCAAATCAGAATATATTTAGGTTGGAAGCTCTCTTTACCATAACCCTAATCTTTAGCTTCCACCAATCCTTCCCTTCAGATTTAAGTCAGGATTCTGTCTTTGCCCCTTCAAAAGCCACTCAGAAAAAGCATCCTTCATGTTTGTTTGTCTTATTTCTTTATGCTGTAATGAACGTATTTTTTGTTTGATGGTCTGTTTTAGTATGTTTATCTGGTGGTTTAATGTTCCCTGTTAGGACTTCAGCTAATAATGTCATCATGACAACAAAATATTCATAAATACATCTACACAAATCCTGAAAGTAACTATAATGTGACATAGTTACTTGCAGGATTAGCATTAGTATTTGTTAGTTCAAAACACATATAATAGCTCAGTCTAATTACTGATACCTATAGTTAATTTGGTAAATTTATATTACACCAACAAACTTGCTGAACTGAGACTCAAAGAAATTGTTACCAAACTGTTTCCTTAGTTAACCCTACATTTTTAAGGTAAAATATGTCTGATGAAATTATTTGTATTTAGTTTGGGTAAAGTACACACATCCTTTAAAAACAATAAAATTTAATGCAGTTTTTACCATAATAACACAGTGCTTCTGTACACCAAAAACATGAATAATAGCATTAATGTGTTTCATTGCAATAAGTAAGAACATCTAAGTACAACATGCAATTATACAACAGCAACAAATGATTCAACCTCATGTACATCGTTTCAGCAAATTTTACAGGCACATTAGGGTCAATAAATACAGCTTTATCTTTGAGAAAGTCTGTTATGACACAACCAATTCTCCCCTGTTACATTACGAACTGAAGCCGACGGTAGAGGAACTCGATATTTGTGATTCCTGACGGGGGAGACAGGCCACTTTTCCTTCCTCCTCCACAGAACACACAATTTTTCCGTTCTCACTTCTTCCGTGCTCCCCAGCGGAACCAAAGGACATCGCAGAAAAGCTTCTTGTGTCGTCCTGAGAAGGGATGCTTCTGTCTTCATTTTCCACTGGAGTCTGTGGTCCAGGAAACAGTGAGACTTCTTCATTTGGCCTGTATATTTCCGCCGGTCCGATAGATTCAATAAACTCCTGTGAGAGGGTAAAAGAAAATCAAATAGATGTTTGAAAGAAGAATAGTACATTCTATCATTTACTGGATAAGTAACCTTTAAATACAAATGTGCTTAGAGCCAAAACTGTTGCTTTTAAAACCCGTGGTGGGAGTCTGAGTTTGAATCAAAGCTTGATTTTAATTTGAATAGCATTAAGATGTTTCTGTTTTCTTTTTGGTTAAAAATGACAGGTTATTCACAGGTTTAGGCTTTAACTGATCCAATGCTGCATGCCTAGTTGTTTTTTAATTAAAGACAAAAAAACAAATACAGGTGTAATTATATATGATTTAATTTAAAAATATTTTTTTTGTATCTAGAGGTAAAACAATTTTCTACATTGAAGCAAAAAACAAAACAAAAAAACAACAACCCTAAAATAATAAAAATACAACAATAGCAAATTTTGCTGGACAATAAATTGTCTGAGTAATTATTGTGATTAACTGTAATATTGTTTTTTGAAACCATTTTTCAAGTAACATATTGGCAATGGCATAATAATGCAAGTTCACTTATCAAAGACCAACAAATTAGAATTTTGTAAAGAACTTAACACTGGAACTGGAAATATTGTCACATTTATGGATTTTTCAGTGTGAGATTATGCTACTGCAGTAAAACCATTACTTCTTTACGCTTTTTATGTAGGTAATTTTGGGGTTTGCTGATTTATCAACAGCTTACAAATGATTGACCACATCTCTAATGTTGCTTTATGATGCTCCTCTAATATTATGAAAGTCACTTATTTTCTCTTTTTATTTTATGCTGGATGTGTTATTGTTGGGTATTAGTGGTTCCCAGTCTATTTTATAATCATTATAGTTATAAAATACAAATAATATTTCCATTACTAAAAGTATATCCAATAATATTTTAAAAAACAAACAAACAAAGCAGTCAGATACCACCGAAATATATACAAATATTTATTCAAACAAGCAATTTGAAATAAAACTCATATTTACCAATTTTTCCCCCTTCTCTGAAGTTGATTTTTCTAGAATGAAAAAGAGAGAGAAAAAAAAAAAGCATTTTAAATGGTTGATCAACAATATTAACAGCATAATGTGAACTTTCAGAGTGAAGCTTACTTCGGCAATACAGAAACACTCCTACTATACATGCAATTGTAAAGATTCCCATCACAGTGCCAACTATGACATGGACCCGGCTATTCATTACTGTAAGAGAAGCAGACAGGAGAAAGCAACAATTAGACACTGACACATAAAGCCATATCTAACAATGTCAGTCATCTTACTTCTTTACATTTTTAATGTAGGAAGTTAAAAGGATTTCTGTCCATTTCATAAAAAATACATACAGTGGAAACCCTGTATTCGAGAGGTTTAGGGATTGCAGCTGAAATCTGCAACTACATGACAAAATATACCTTAATAGTTATTATCCATTAAGCCAATCAAGCAAAAAAAAATAAAAAAAATAAATAATTGTCCTTTTTTTTGGATTGACTGTGTTGCAAATACAAACATTAAACCAAGGTATTTCAGCCTCCCAAGGAGAATATGTTTTAATTTTTTATTTAGAGTTACGCTCCTGAGAAAAATACCTGAATCCTGAATGATGAACAGGCAGAGGTATTTTTTACTTTTTGTCTGCACCACACATAGATGTAATCTAAACAATGCACTAGTAAAACACACTGCTGCTCCCAACCTCTGGACCGCATTACTAACAGATTTACAGGCCTGTGTCAGTGAGAAAGTTTCATTCTGAGCAACTCGACAAAATTTCTAACCACAGAGGCAACAGATAAATGTAAGGTGAAGGCGAGAAACCTGAGTCACACAAAACTCACCACATACGGTGTCAGATCGGTCGGTTCCAGGTTCAGTAGTGTAATCCAGGGGACATCTGGAAAGAGTTTTACAGAGTTACGGTTTAATACCTACTTTATACTGAGAGTCACATCAATATCTGGCCAAAGTGTGAAAACCTAACTCTTTGTATGCACAGTCATAACTCATGAACCATGAAGTTCAGTGTATGCTATTGGGATTTTATATAACAGACTAACACAAAGTAGTAAAAATATTGCTTTATATTTCAATCTGGATTTAGTTTTGTACTTCAACTACCCCCTCTTTTTATTTCAGTTAATTGTTCTTGCTAGAAGGTGAACCTCATTCACTAGACTCAAGTCTTTGCAGCTTCTAACACGTTTTCTTCCAGGACAGCCAAATACTTGTTTTATTTTCCCCAAATCCTTCCAAATAATAGCAGTTCAACAGCATTATGCTGCCACTACCTTTGTGTCTCACAGTGGGTGTGTTGCATCATAATGCAATGCAGTGAAATTGAAATTATGACATTAAATTGTTTTTCAGAAGCTCAACATATTGCTTTAGGACCTTGCAGCAATATACTGTGTTGCATGAAATCCAAATAATTCAATTTCCAAATGTCTATGTCCCATACAATGACTGCTGTAGCCATTAAGCAATACTCAAAATGGCATTTTTTTTAAACAAATGTTTCTGTTTTCTGGTTGTGAAATACTCTTCCAATTTTCAGATGGCAGTTCTGTGTAACGTTCAGTGATTGGAATGCAGTTTTATAACCCGAGTGGTTCAAATTCATCCACAACTTTATAGTAAAATAAAAAAGGAGCTACTTATATTTGATACATTAGCTCAAAGTTTATACTAAATGATTAAATAATTAAAATAGTGAGTGAAAAAGAGAGATCACAGTAGTCACCGCAGTCAAAATTCACAACAAAGAAACCAGTAAATGAACTTTGTGACCCTCACTGATTTAGAAAAGTATTCCAAGTGTTGTTGTCTCAATTTGTGGGCATCAGCACTTACTTTGTGTGTTTAATGCAGTCGTCATACATGGAGGTTTCATTGGAAAATGTCCCCTCCACACATGGTTGGCACACTGTATCATGTGTTTGATTCCCTGAAAGTCAAGGGTGATTATTTAAAAAAAATAGTGTCAAGACGAAAAGAAAATTGACAATAGTTCTACAAAAATATCAAAAATATGACGCAATTTAAACATTTCTGTCGCACCTTTGGATATAACTCCCTCTCCTGGCCCACACTGCTTGTGTGGCGTGCAGGTCTCACAGTATTCACTTGAGCAGTGGAACCCTTGTTTACATAGGCAGACAGCTTTATGCTTACTGTCATGGATTCCAGTATACATGTTTTTATCTGAAAGAAAAAGGGCCACACTTTTAAAAGACATGTAGTGACAGAAAATACAAAATGTGTGTGAAGTGTGCAAAGGTCTTACTTGGGTCACAATATGGCTGGGGTTCACACTTGTTTTCAGTGGTGTATGTCTCCTGATATTCATCCGGGCCACATGGCTCACATGTTGGAGTATCACAGTCTCTCATTGTCATTTTTGTTCCTGAAAAACAAGTTATGGGACAGTGATTTATTTCCTTGAAAAATCAACTTATTCTGACAGGGAGGATCAGTATAACATGTTCCTACCCAATAGTGACAAACAACTCTCAACATATCCTCTGCAACTTATTTTCTAGCAATCCTTGCTTTTCCAGGGCGTAATTTTGACTATATTAGCATAACATTGGGACACACATCTGCTATTATTGAGATACATGTGGTACTGGCTGGATTTAGTGCAACTTCATCAACCCCGAAGGACAACAAGTGGGAACTATTCACACTCTTGGGTCAGTTTACACTTCTCAGTTTTCATACAGCAAGCTTCAAGTCTACCACAGCTGTAATATTTCTTAATATTTACCAAGGGTTTTCTGGCCATATGGTAGAGTCATGCATGATTCTAAGCTTTACCTGTGTGAACCCACCTAATTTAAAATAAATGGATTATTAATAATGTGGTCCTTGATGACAGACTGAGGAGATAATTCAACTTTGTCAACAGGATGCATTTAACAAAAATGAAGGATACTGATCTTCTATGGTTGGAGTTTTCCATCTTTGTTTTAATTACCTCAAAAAGGACAAAGAAAGAATGTTTGATGCGGTTTTTAATATTTATGTTTGTAGTATGGCTTTGACTGCCATCGGACATGTGAATCAGATGAGCCTGAAACATTCAGAACCAAACCCCACAGGGTGGATGTGGAAATTCCCACAAGCTGGGAAAGTGAAAGGGAAGGACTAGAGGAACAGTAAATGAAAGCAAAAGCGAGGGGATCTGCAGCTGGTGTAACGGCGTCATTGTGTCATGTCATCATGTGAACTCTTCACATCTACCGTATTAATATCATGTATGAACTCCAACCTATAGAGCAACACAGCCAGACTGGTTACATACCTGGTCCACACTTCATGCAGCACTGTCCATTATCGTCATACTGGGTCATAGGGTCGCATAAGGACTGCGCGGCGCTCATGCCCTGCAAAGCAGAAGAAGAAAAACAACAAAAAAAAAACACTAATTATTAAACTCGTGTCCTCATGTGATCTCTCTCAGTTTCTGTGGGTAACTGACTGTAGCTTCACTTCCTCAGTCCACACTGCCTGGGGCTGGAAAGTCCCCAAAATGAAACCTATTCAACGCTCCAGGGGCAGCAGCTGCAGGGTTTTTCTCCTGTTTTTCTTGCTGCTAATAACGTTATTTTACGTGTTCGGTTTCACTCGGGTCGAAAGTGAAACTAAAAGCCGCCCCTCCTCCGACAACGGTCGTGAATGGACACAAATCAGCCTAAATTACCAACATTAAAGTGACGCATTCGCGTTCAAGTCAAATAATGATTAAGAAACATCATTTAAAACTAGATCTGAAATAAAGCCGGGGGAAACAATGTTGTTCGAGCTGTCTTCGGTTTATAACCTTCCGCTTTTTCAACTACGCAACACATAAATAAGCGTATTTATGATTATTACTCACCATAAGGAGGCTCAGAAGCAGCAGCTGGAACCCAAACATGATGATAAAAACAGACGAAGTCTCTCAGACTGCAGCTCCTTCCGACCAACTGAGCCTGTATGCTCCTGGTCTGTAGTTACTATAAAAGGGGAGGAGCTGAAACTGGTTGTCACGTGATATTTTTTTTAAATTCTTGACCGTTTCCTGTAAAAGCAATACGTATCATGTACTGTAGTTTCCCCCTAGTTTGTCCTCCTCACAGTATTTTCTCAACCAAAACAAGAAAAGTTTTGGGATCATTACGGAATGCAATCCCCCTCCTTCAGTATCTAAATGGGTTTATTTTGCAAAAAAAAAAAAAAAAAAAGGATCAAATAAATAATATTCACCTATCAACTGCCTTATAAAATGACTTGGATTATTCTAGTTCATCTTTGAAATATTTATCCTTTTATTTTAGTAGATTTTGTTCAGTTTCAGCTGCTTCACTCTGTTACACAACATGCAACATGTCACAACACGTTCCTCCTTCCTCATATTTGTTCCCTCTGTGTAATTTGTCTTCAGCGAACACATTTCCAGGTGAATATTCTAAATGTCATAGAGTATTGTATTCTAAATATTATGAAATGCATCAAAGAAATACTAAACTACTTGCAGTTAAATAATAATAATAATAATAATAATAATAAAAAAGTGGTTGTTTGCTTGTTTTAATCTGAATTTATGGATAGCAATAAGGAAAGTAATAGTGCTTCTATCCGCATGCCATCAGTTCTCAGGAATTCCAGCATGAGTTTGTTTTTGTGTACTAAAACAATCTGTATTGACTGTATAACAAAGGGATTCCCCAAAAACTTTTTATCAGGGGGATTTCCCATCTCTAACTGCTGTGGAGGATCCCCCTCCATTGCTCTAAATACACTTCTCTAAAAACTCTGATCATTTTACCAGCTCGGCTGAGAGTCTGAGTTTACCTTATTTTTCTTGTAGTATTACGTAATGTAGTGAGAGGAAACATTTTTCAGGATATGGAAATTCCGAGTTCTTGTCCTACGCTGGCTGTATGTTAAAAATCGTAATTGTTCAAAAATCATGTGAGTAATAGCAACACAACCAGATGTATACTTTTTAGGAGGCATTACATTGTTGCTGTTTTTTTTTTTTTTTTTAAATTACAGTAAGTGAGGAAATAAATTCCCCTTTTTTTCTTACTTTTTTAAAATTGTTTGTTTCTTTCTTCATGCATTCCTGGATTTCTTTATCATTCTTTCCTGAAAATGTCTCCCAACTTGAACAGTGTCTCTGAGGAGAACCTCAGCTTTCACCCAAGAGGTGTTTCTTATTGTAAATAAGTTTCTACTTTGCTTTTAAGAAAAGTCGTGGACAAATTAAAACTGTAATGAGCATATGCAGCAAAAATGCAAACCATCATATTCAGTGTCTTCTACTCCTTGATTTCACTAAATATGATACATTTACTTGTGCACAGGTGCGTAACTGTTACTCAATTACATTTACTTGAGTAACATTTTTGGGAAAAACTTTAGTTTTAGGAGCAGTTTTCCTATACTTAGCTTTTTACTGCAAAGAGCAAACTTTATCTACATAACATAGATAAAGCATATGTATCTAATACTATAAGCATTATTTTCATAGTTTTTTTATGATTTGGAAAATGTTTCTTCTGCTTCAATCTGTTACTTTGTAATAATGTTATTTATTTGTAATAATTTTAATCTTTTACAAAATGTGCAGCTGTACATAGCTGCACATTTTTGTCTGTCTGATCACATCATTTTTAAATATTACATCAGATAACCCAATCAGTTACTCAGCACTCAAATAGGCTTTAAATAAAATACATTTTTTTACTCTTAAGTACTTTCTTGGACAGTTATTTCTTTTTATTTTACTTGAGGAAAAATATGTTGAAGTAGTGCAACACATTTTAGAGAATAGGTTTAGGAGACTCTAGTGGACTCTTTTTATTAATAGGGTAACAAGGTAGTATTTTATTTTAAGGGTATTGTGGAGTAAAAGCAGCTGATGGACAGATCCATTGGGACTTGCCCCAGATGATACAAAAGCTCACCAGTGTTCAGAAATGTGTTAGTGAAATGATTTTTGATCATTCAACTTCAAAATTATGTGCTACTTAATGGGTCAATCATATGAAATTCGAATGAATAATATTGAAGTTGGTGGTTGCAAAATGTCAGCAAAAAGGTGAAAATAAAAAGTTTGCGGCGTATTAGTACTTTTATCTGAATTGCGATAAAAGTGCACTATTTTCTTAAAACATTCAAGTGAAAAGTTACACATTAGAAGTCAGAGTTGATTCTCCCTAAAGCTGTAGAGCATTACATATTTCATACATAGCAACATTTTGGAGACGCTCAATCAAGTTAGTTCTTAGTTCTTTTTCTACACTTTTATTTATAATTATTTGGTTTAAGACATAGCTTTTTTGGACAGTTATTCCCTCTGGTTTTGGATTTTGTGCAGCTCTAAGGATTTTTGGTCATTCTTTTTTACTTTTGGACAGTTGTTTGTTAATGGGAGTAGTGGAACTCAAAATCTTAAATCATGCCTGTGACCCCAAATCCCAGAGGAGTTCAAAATCAGGCATATTAAGATTTAGGATTTACATTTATTCTTAGATTTAAAGAGGAGCAACAGAAGCAAATAAAGTGGATTAGCAGTGCTTGTCAGCAACTGATGGTGTCAACCAGCAAATATAGTATTTCACGTCACTGTGAAATATTGTCTCTGCTGGCCAGAAATTAAGCTGTTAGCATGAATATAGCAACAGTCTTCAGTAAGAGGCCTCTTCAGATTTGTTGCAAAACTAACTGCTATTGCATATCCTTCCTATTGGATACCTGGATGATATGATTATTCCCTTTGGAATAAATAAAGTTAATTTCTACTATAATCTTTTTTTAAGTTATGAAGTCTGATCTAAAGTAATGTCCTGACTCAAAACTTTGTACAAAACAGCTCAATGAGAATACAAAGACATTGTCATGCAAGTGAAGACATATCAGGTGAAATCTCTGCAGGTATGCACAGAAAGCCTCTGCTTTGTAGGTGTGGCTGACCAGGCAGAGCCTTTTAAGAGCAACAAAAAAAAAAAAAGTAACCTGAGCTGAAAGAGGGCGGTCGCAACAAGAGAGCCACAAATCAGTGCAGTTTCCCTCTTGCCTAGTGAGACAGATGTCTCTGGGGTTATTGTATGACAATCAAAACAAAGCCAAGCTGTGAAGCAGCACCGTGATCTGTTGCATGGATATTTGTTTGTAATGCCTGGTTTAGGAACAAAGAAGAAAGACTATGTGTCCAGACCGGACAGATCCATCAGGGACTTGCCCCAGGTAAGACTCATAATTTACAGTGGAAGGCTGGAATGACTACAGCTCTATTTACAGTAACTACCAGGTCATTTGCCATGCTATTGACATCTGTATCTGTTCTTCTGCTAGTATGTACCAACAGCCGGACTTTATCTTTGTTCCACAGAAGGCAGCCCTCTCACTTTCATTCACGTCACATCAGCACAGAGAGCTTTGGTTAAGTTTATGGGGCTCTTTCAAGCATTTCTCACTTCCTCAATTCAAACAGACTTCCCTAAGATTCGTACTTTCCCACAATGGGACAGTTTATTTACTAAGAAATGTGTCACATGAGGACATTTTTGGGGACGGTTCCTGATAAATCATATTATTTTTCTGGTTATTCATGTTGCAGCATGATGATTTTCCACTGAGTGCTGACTTAAACATGACCAAATATGAAAAGTGCAAGTTTGTGTGCTCCCATCAGTCACAATGAGCTTCTGTAAGAACAGTGTTTGCAACTTTTTGTTTACCTAAAAATCGTAATTAGTCATGAAAGTCTCAAAATAATGAGGAAATCACAAAATTTTGCTCATATGCCACCTGCATAAATATCCATATCTTGTGTTTTTAGTCAAACCTCTAATATGTGTGTATTTATTTCAGCTGAGCAATGAAATGCAACTTAGCATCATGAACAAGGTAAAAAATGGAGAGATATCCATTGACGACGCTGTGAACCAGGCAAGAAAGGAAAGAGAGCAGCTCCGCCAGGTGGGTGTCCAGTCCGATCACAAACAGAAAGCACTGAAATAAGACTCCTTCAAGGATGAGTCATATTTCAGGTTAGGTCTTAATATGCTGGAAAAACGCAAATTATAATGACACCAAAAGAAGGGGTTAGAGAACAATCAAAGCATTGGAAAGAAACTGAGCATGAGAAGCAATTACATAAAGAGGAGAAAGTTCAAGTTTTACTGTTCTACTGCAGCTAGAAATGTTCATAAAAAGCAGCTATTGCGATGTTTGCAATACTAAAATATGTGCCTTGGCTACATTTGTCCTGATTGTGCTTAGGTTGCCAAAATTACCTACAGGTTTATTCTTAGCTTTATTTTCACGATTAGCATTCAGTCACAGAACTCACTCCAGTTATCTCAGGCAAAAGAGCATCAAAAGTTACCTTCTGAATGTCTCACTTACATAGTCCAAGCTGAAGAAAACTGCTTTTGTTTATTACAAGCTTCTAGCTTTTAACGTTGTCTTTGTTAGTATGCTGCTCAGCCTGCTGAGTCAGTTTGAAAGCAGGCCTTTTTCTGGCCAGTTTCCTGCAGCCAAACTTATTTTTACATTTGGATTAAGGAGTGCCAAGTGTGTCCTTTGAGGAAACAATAAATAGTTTATGCTATTCTTTGAAATGTTGTCTTTTAAAAATGACTTCCTCTTTGGTCTATAATTACTGTTACAGGAACAACCTGAGAAAAGTACAACACAACAGTACAACTTCAGCGTTCATAAACATGGCCGCTACATGTGGCAGAAGCGGGTCGTACAGGTGAGTTTGAACAGCTGCTTGTGTACTTGCTGTAGGACAACAGGGCCATTAACAGCTCAAAGGGTCACATGGTTTGCAAGTTTAAGCTAAAGCACTTTGCAAAGGTTTTCCTATCTCCCAAATTTTATCACACTTTGTCATTTTATGAATACAAACTGGATATCTTCTAAGTATCTTCAAATAATTGTTAGGATGGTGATGATTTGGGCAGGGGGGACCTCCAGTAGCAGTCAGCGTAGCAGCAAATCTGAAGAGGCCTCTGACTGTACACTATTGATGTATGGCTGTCACTAGATGTTAACAACTAAATTTCTGGCCGGCGGAGATAATATTTCTCAGTAACTTGTCCTAGATATATAGTCAGCCACTGGCAAGCACTGCTTATCCACCTCATTTGCTTCTTTAAATCTTTTTTCTCTGTTTTTTTCCATGAGACGTTTTTCCAGTCTCATATCCACTAACTTTCAACCTTGTGTGCGTCTAGATTGATTTTAAGACCAAACTGCTGTGCAGCATAGAGAGAGGCATCGTCAAACGGCAGCTGCCTTTCTCCATTGTCAAGAGCTGTGATGATGGGGTTGGTTCCAGATTCTCCATTTCTTTTAAAGGACACCATGACTATGAACTGGAGGCTACATCGCTGGAGGACAAACACAAGGTAAAGCTGCCGAAAATCATCATACAAATGAATGTATTGAGACTTTTTATGCTTACAGCATTCTTTTGTTGTGTAGATGATGCAGCTTGTGAATCAGATAATTTATGGAAACATATACAGTGGTTCTGAAAGTGAGAACTCAGAATTGCAGCAGGAGCCTCAAACATCACAGAGCCTTAAAGAAGGTGTATTGTTACTGCACAGAGGAGGACTAGCATCATTCAAATGGGTGAAGTACGAATGCATCCTTCTTATTTCAACTTTACAGTTTAAAGAACAAAATGTAATAAAAATTTAAGATAGCATTAGATAGAAATTGAAGAAATCTTGACCACTGACACCAAGTCCTGCAGGCCCTGATATCAACTCCCTGAATTTGAGAGCTATAGTTATCTATTCAAGAACAGTTACTATAAACTGGATCTTATCGGCTTTCTTTCTTGGCTACTTTCTCTTTTTAGTCTTATACTATTTACATAAATAATGCCACAGTGATATAAAAGAACTCCAGTCTGCTCAACAGTCTGCAGTTGTTCTTGTAGTTATGATGCCGTAAAGCAGAATTACTTAACTTTAGTCCTCAATAGCTGTATCCTCCAACTTCTTAATGTTGTCTGTTCCTGTCAGTCTGTTTTTTTAGACCAAACTGAGACAACTGGTTGCAGAAATTCCTATTATTGTGTCTCCCTTTAATTTTTTCTGCTTTGCAATTGTGTTGCTGACTATTAAAAAAAATACAATACAACTGATCACTGAGGAGATGTGAATGAAATCCTTGTGAGTTTCTTCATTCTGAGTCTCACCAGTATTGAGTACAAATAAATGCTTTTTAAAGTTTATCATTAAAATGTGATGCATATTCATGTATTGTTTTGTTCTATGAATCTACTCAATGCTTGAATGGGTTTATAGTCAACTTTTGACATTGTTGTATGGGGCTGTGTATCATCGGCCTATGAGGCTACTTATCTTATTTGTTATAGTCAGAGCTAATGGGAACGTATGTACTGGTATACACAAAATGCCTCTTCCTAAAGGAGACAACATCAAAAATGGAAAAGGTTAAGACAATACAGGCAGGTCAAAATTACTTAAAAGTGCTATTTTTGACTTGGAAAAAACTCTAAAATACACAAGGACAAATTTTATTTCATTCATATAACCAAAACCAAAGTTATTCAATGATAGATTATTTAAAAAAATTCTTCAGGGTCAAGACAGAGTTATGTCAAAGTTTAAGCAAAAGAAATCAGTTTGGCAGTCATTACATGTTGTAGTAAATTTGAAGTTTATAGATCAGAGCAGACAAATACATGACTCAAACCTCACAACTTTTATAGTTTAAAACAATAAAAACGTTAATGTGGTTTACCTACACAAACAATGTGTGGCAGTTCCTACAAGGTAATAAAACCTGTGGGTTGTATAAAGTTACAACTTACAGTTAAAATGGTTGCTTCACTTTGCACCACATATTTCCCCTTTATTTTGTTTTAGATTCAAAGCTCAGCTCCACCCAGGGGAGCTAACACTGGTCTCATTCAGGCAGCAAAGCAACGAAGATGGCGACGTGACATCCTCAGTTCCTCTTTCCACTGTGATTCACTTATCAGATGGTGACACCAGTGTACAGAAACCATATGGCAATGACACATTTGTTCTTATCACCCACAGAAATGAGTACCAGTGAGTAAGAATGTGTTAATTTCAGTCTGACATTTTAATAACAAACTTTTAGGTTTTTTTTGCACATCACAGATATTGTCCTGCCTAGTTTGATTTGTAGTGTAATAAATAGGATTTCTTTATAGTTACTTATCAGAGTGTTTAAACAGGGAAGTTAAACAGGGAAGTTGGAGGAAGTTTTATTGATATGTTGCAGGTTCAAAGTTCCTGCACAAGAGGAAGCGGTTTCTCCGGGTGCTGTGCAGAAGGAGCGTGATGCCTGGGTCAAAGCCATCCACAATCTGTGTTCACATTGGAAAAGGAAGTCCAGATCTGACCAGATGTGTGCAGAATCAAAGAGCTTACAACATCTCAGTATACCAGAAGATGATGATGACAATGACACTGATCTCGAGCACAGTGCTGAATTTGCTGCTGAAGAGTTTATTAAAGAGGACAATAAAAGTTCTGATTCCACATCCAGAGGTAGAGAGTGCCCATTATCTGAGGAAGAAGGTCTGAGTTCTCCCTCAGCTGACACAAAACCCGTTCCAAGACCCCGCATTGGCAAGGCTGCCATTCAAGTTTCTGCTGAATCATGCAATTTGAGTCCCCTCCCATCTCCAACCTCTCCTTATGCGTCTGTCTCAAAAGTACCCCTGTCCCCCCCACACTCACCCTGCCATGCTGGCCTCATGTCCTTTCCTTCAGGCCTGGAGTCTCAAAAACCAGCCTCGCCAGATGTGAAAGTACCTCCACCACAGTTCATCCCGCCTCCACCACCTCTGCCTGTTAAACAAAATACTCTTAAAAAATCCCGGACAAAGGCTTTCCACTGGGACCTCATTGGGCATGAGAAGGTAGCCATCTTTTTTTATTTGACCTTCTTTGCAGAATATACTGAATAAATAACATGTTGATATCATTATATTGGAAAAAATAGATATCAGTTAGAATTACATCATATTTTCTTCACTATAAAATTCTTGAAAGGAATTGGAATTAGGGTTAAAAGTAGGGTTGGAAAGAGGGTTGGAATTAGGGTTGGGATTAGAGTTGGTCAGAAATAGTGAACATTTTCATAGTAATTTAATTTCTCAAGACCTACACAAGGAAGGGTTATGAATTTTTCTGTTTGCTCCAATCATAAAATGTCAAAGGAGGGGAATAAAAGTTCTGTTCTGTTAACAAAATTAGCTATTGGTAATGTTTGCAGCAGCATTCTACCACCACTGATTCTACAAAAACTCTATTTCTTTGCATAGGATTCCTCCCATCCCCACTGAATAAATTGACTCAAATAAATAGTGCATTTTTCAGCCTGAATTTATCCTATTAAAATGAAAGAATATTTTTTAAAAGTCTGCTTTTTACTTTGCCAAGGGCACTAATAAATGTGCATGGGGTTTGTGTTTTTTGCCCTGTATAATGATATTTTTCTTCCAACAGATTGGAAAAACATTTTGGGTTCAGGAAAAGAGCAAGAAGCCTGAAATTGATACATCACGGTTGGATGAGCAGTTCACTGTCAAAGACCTGGGATCGTTTGGCACAACGGACTCAAGTAGTTTGCAGCACATCATGCTCAACAAGAAGATTGCACACAACTTCAGTGAGTAACTCCTCTCTGATTGCATTTCTGAGTTAATTTTTAATAGCATTTGCAGCAGCATGGCAATTATTAACACAGTATTAGGAAGATCAGCATTCTTCATTTCCTGTTGCTGCGAAACCAATTCTTCCGGATTAAGTCTAATAAAAAAGCTAATTTCCATGGGTGGTAATAGGCTACCTGTTCCCAGCCAGTAGATGGCAGCACCACACAAACAGTAACAATAATTTCTGCAGGAAGGCAACAGATGGCTCACAAACTTTGGAGGTGAACTGAGGACCAGAGTGAAATAAAAACAGGTTAACTGGAAATTCTGCAAATCCTCACTTTCTCATTGAAGACTGGGACATTTTGGCTGCTAAGCAAACAGATTGTTGTTCTTTATGTGTGCCAGCAGGGGACAGTGTTGTCCCAATCTTTAGGGTCATGCTTGCCCCTGAGGGAGAGCCACAGTTGATTGTAAGACATTCTATATCACATCTAATGGCTTTTCACTTTTGATTACCTGAGGCTTGTACATTTCAAGACTTCACCCGAGGGAGAGCAATTCCAAAACTTCCCCTCAGAGGTCCTGCTTGTAGCTGAGTCCCAGCTGGTAAGACGTACAGATGTGGCAGTGGCCGGCTGCTAAATAGAATCAGCACGAATGTGCAGACTGGCAACATAATCCGAGTTCACATGTTCATAAAATATAAATAGGAGCATGTCTAAGAGACAGCAGCAGAGATTTCCGGCTCTCATGCAGAACACACTGATACTACTCCTAGACTTGTTAACTTTTGGTTGTGTCAGGAACTGAGCGATGACGGCCTGCAGGCAACCTGGGGCCACGCATCCTTCTGCTTCCAGCTTTTTGAAAAATGTTGACATTTGATAAACAAGGGAGTAAGCCTGGCTTGATGTTCCTCCTTCCTTTGTTCCTCTGTATATCAGCACAGAAAGTCACATCTTTGCTTTGAAGCATAATGAATCCTTGCAAAAGTTAGCTTACAGCACTGAAAATTTCAGTAAACAGGATGTTACAGTACTTTCAGAGTCATTCATTTAGGAAAGCAACACATGAAAAACATGTGTTATGTGAGTAATACCACAAATTGAACTGTCAATGTTTGAAAAGCATTCTATAGTCGCAGTAAATTTAAAAATGCAGAAATATCAATACATGACTAAGGTATCCTTTACATCTGAAATGAAAAGTATAATGTTATCATAGAAAGTTTAAATAGAATAAAACAGAACTATCGTTTATTGTCCTTTAGTGGGGGAATTAAAGTGTACCAGCAGCAAAGTGACAGGCAAATGGAAGCAAACATATACAAAAAAATTATTAATATTTCGAAACAAAAAATAAAAGCTAGAGACAGTCCAGTAAGAGCAAATTTACAACACAAGAAAATAATACTGCACACTTAATAAAAAAAAGCACACTCAGATTAAAAGAAGTGTGTAACTGAGTAAGATAAAAATGCTAATTTATGCAGGAAATCATACAATTTACAAGGACTGAAAAACTGCTTGTAGTAGCAGCAATAAACACTTATTGTGATTTTTGGGATGAATAATTATAATAAAGTGCAATAGTTGTGTGTTCGTACAAAGAATTCATACTCCTTGATTTTTTTTCCCCATTTATCACACCAAGTTCAACATGTTTCATTGGGATTTTGTGCTTGTAACATGATAAAACATTAAAAAAAATAAAATTCTAGTGGTGTACATACAATTGTCATAGTAGGATATAATTTATTACCAGGACTTTATTTTCTCCTCCGCTCTGTATGCCATTACAGTCTCCACACACTCTCTCTCACACAGTCCCTGGTTCTGCTTGCATCTTCATCACCCAGAAACCTGGCTAAGTTTGCGCTGTTCATGCAGTTTAGGTTTCGTTCCTTCACACTTACTTTATCTGATCCCATCACACTTGAGAAACTTGAATGCAAATTTTTCTGTTTTTGTTTTACACTTACAGAAACACCCTGGCTAACAATGTGACTCTATCTTGATCAGATAGTATTACAAGTATTCAATTAATAATTAACAAAAAAAATAGCGAGTTTATAATTAGTACAAGCATGTAGTGTCTCAACCCTGCTGCACTACGTTAAAAGACGAGAGTGTGAAGATAAAGAGGTGGAAGTCTTACAGTGCCTGTGGATCAAAGCATTCTCATCTCTTGAACTTTTTCCACAAATTTTCTGATTAATATCAGAAATCTTAATGTACTTCTTTAGTATTTTAAGCAAAGTAGGGCATAACAAAAGCAAAAAGAGACATTTCTTTTTTATTTCTCTCAAATCAATTTCTGAAAAGCATATTTTGTACTTCCATTCTGACCCTGGAGTCACCTTTCATTGTAAGTACAGCTGCAATTCCTTTAAGATGTGTTTCTACCAGCATTCTTTAAGTATATCACTTGTATGTAGATATGCTTAAGTTAGATCATTCTAAATTCAGCAGTGTAGTGTTAGCTTTCCATGAAGCCCAAAAAGTTCAGTTTTGGTCTCACCTGACCACAACACCTTTTTCTACTAATTTACTTTGTCCTCTGCATGACTTGATCAATAGTCTTGACTCTTTGCAGCTTCTTTGGTTCATACTTTCATTGGCCATGTCCAAGTAGGTTTGAAGTTCCTCCATACTCTTTGTACTTCCCGTCATCGGACTGAGCAGAGCTCCACCAAGTATTTACAAATGAGAAAACTTCTGAGGGCAGTTGGTATAAAGCAAAAGGGAAAAAAAGGCAAAATTGCCAAAAGGTCAGAACATAACGCTCACATGCTTTTAATCACACAAAGAAAAATGCAACAGGAAAAGATTTTTTGTCCTTTGTCCAAAGAATACATTCATTCAGTCCTGAAATTTTCTTTTTAAAAAGAAATAGTGAATTACATATTCTATACTAACATTACTTAACTGAGCTCCACGAATGAATAAGTATCGTTTTAGCACTTTTAGCCTTTGGTACAGTAAACTTACATTAATCTCTTAGACTGTATTTAGTGTTCTGCAGTACAAAATATTTAAAAACTTTCTGGCAAGGTCTTTAAACTTACATAAAACATTATTTGGATTATTTATAATAGATCTTGCTGGAAGGAAAATACTTTTAAATCTAAATCAGGCAGGAGTTTGAATAATTTTGAGTTTAACTGTATTGCATTAGCCTATCACATTAAATCTATTCAAAGTTTATGACTAAAATGTGACCAAATCTAAACAAATAATCACTTCAAGAAAATATTGAATTATGGAATTTTTAAGTGGCTTGATATCAAAACTGTCTTTACAGGCCAGCATGAACATCAGTTGCAACAAAGTATCCAGAAGGAAAACCTACAATTATGTGCAGATTTATAGCATTCAATGCTCATCAGCAGCAAAAAGTTTTTTAACACAATATTTATGTGAATTGATTTATCTTTGTGTAAACTCAACAAAAACAATACAGAAAAAAAAAAAATAAAAATACAGCAAAAAGTATCAGCTTGTTTTGTTTTGCAAGGCTGATGTTCCTGCTTTGACTCCTGACTGAATCTTTTATAAGTTGACTATCTTACCAGCTCATGTAGGTTAAACTTCAAGTCCTGATTAATAACGACGCTCTTCTTTGTAATTACTTTCAATTGGACTTGGAGGCAAGAAGACTATTACACCTCAAAGCAGAATATTACCACATGTCTTTCTGTTTTGATTTTTATTCAATTGGTCTTAGTAATGTTACATAGGCGAAAATGTTCAGAGTTCTTCTTCTACCATTGCCTATATCAATATCCAGGTACGAAAGGTTATAAATGAAGCAAAACAACTTGTGTTTGGAATTTCCCTAGCACTGCACAGTCGATGATCTTCATCATCACAAATCTTGTGATCTTTTTTAAATGGAATTCATAATTAGGTCTCTAAAAATACTTAAAAAGTGGACATAAACATTTTTATGTTTCTAGTAATGATCAAATTAACCAAAATAACATTTGGTTTCACTTCAGAAGAAATAATAGTCTGTGCTACATCACATTTGAAATATTGATCACAAAAATATTACTTTAAAAGTTGTTTACTGTGTTGGAAACTTGAGTTACATTTCTTCGACCCTAGCAGTGGTGCTAGGCTGTTTTTGTGGTATGAATATGATATTTTAATTGCAACTTTTAGGGTGATCCAGTACAAAAAATATACATTTCTTTACCAGGTGAAAGCAATACTAACAATACTGCAATGTACAAATCTGTTCCGAAAAAAAACCCCTAAACATACTCAGTTCTGGGAATAAGTTGGCAAAGTCTGGGGATTTTCTATGCTATGATCAGACAATTACAAAAGATGTGTTTGACAGAAAAACAACCCAACAAATTACCACCAAATCTAAAATAAAACATGACATCACCATATCTGGGTTTTACTTTGTTTAAGAAGGAACTTGAAATTTCTTGAACTTAGATATCAGAAATACATCCAGAGCAATAACATGATGTTTTCACCAGAATAAAATTAAAGTTTTGTATGACCTTACCATATCAGAATCAATATCAAAATTTTGTTTTAAAAAATCTGTGAAGTTGAGTAAAGAGGGAAGTGGAAAAATCTCAGTCTGATAAATTTGGAAAACATTTGAAAAGTAAAGAAGCTAAATATTCGCATGAGATAATGCAGGATGCTGAGAGATGCCTACCAACGATGAGTTCTAAAGTTGAAATAAAATGTGATTCAGCAAAGTATTAGTTTAAGGCTACAAAAACTTGTGTAACTAAAGTTTACTTATTCTTATTTTTCAATTGAATTGCAAAAAATTTAATTACTTCACAAAAAACAAACCAACAACCCCACCCCCAGCCCCCAGCTTTTTAAAAAAGGAGCCCTGGCAGTTTTTCACTTAAATTACACGTATATATGGTATGAATCACAGCAGCAGCACAGCAGCCAAAAAAACTCATAGATCCTTTCAAAAAAGAAAGAAACTTAAAAGAAATATAGAAAGCAACACTGTTTGAAATGTTAAGAGGCTACTGCTCCTTGCCTTTCCCTTTATGTTTGAAAAAGCTACAATTCCTGTATTTGACTGGCTTACCAGTTATGTCATTCCATCTCTATATCAGTAAAATGTGTTTGGAGGGTGGCAGGCCAGCCAGAAACACCTACAGAGCAGATGACAGGACGTTTTTGTGTGATTTTCCTTTGGATTGCTGTACATTACATTCCAGCACTTCTAAAGGTTGTGTCTGCTTTCATCGTGTTTAATGTTTAAATCAGTCAGGTGCAATTCAAAGGCTTAGACGGCATTTGGGTCTTGCTGCCTTTTGACTTTATGCATGATGATAGGGTGTAAAAGGACATGACTTTCTCCTTTCAGAATAAAAACTTCCATGCTTGACAGTTTTTTAAACACATTCCTTTCTTCTGCATTTCAACTGAATTGTTATTCAGTTCCGAGCAGTAATTGACAATTACTGGACAATTAATAAAAATAATCAAAATGAAGCTGTCAGGGAAGTTCAGAAAGAAATAGACTCTTTGGTGTAAATATGAGAATTTGCCAGGAACTGACCGACGTTTTTAAAAACCCACATATTATTTTAAAGCTAAATCCCTCTCTGGTCAAAAAGCGCAGATGTCAGAACATAGCTTACTAAAAAAAAATCCAGTTCTTCCACTTACATTTGCAACAAATAAAAAAAATGAACCAAAAATGAAAGAACTATAAATATTCCTGATAATAATGATTAGATAAAATTCAATGCAGAATTGTATGAACAAAGTGCATTTATCTGTAGAATGTCTGCCTGACCCATATGAACATTTACCTTGATAGTTCCTCTGCATGCAACCTTTTTAATGGCAGGAAATGTCGCAGTCCTAATTAAAAGTACACCTGTGGCTTCCTGCCCCCGGTGGGATACCCTCTCTTTCTCTGTGCTCCAATATACCAGGACAATGCCCAGTTTGTCTGAGTGCCAGTCAACAAAGGGCTTAATTTGCATTTACATGTTTGCATGTGAGGGATTTTTGTCTGGGAGGACACACTGGACTACGAGAAGAGCACAAAATGATTCAGGATGTTTGATGTCATTTGAAAATGGGACATGAAAGACCTATCTTCTGGGTCTTTCATGTCCTAAAAAATGGGACATGCCCACGTGAGGAAACTGTTGTCTCAACTTCAATGTCAAAGACTCAGAGGTATGCAGAATAAAATCATGCTAAAGAGAGAAGAGTTTAGCACTATTTTATCAATCAGTCATGAGAGAATTTCCAACAATGAGTTTATTTAGGGGGATAATCTGGAGGTCTGTCTTATGAGCACATCTACTGGAGCAAACAGTAGAAAGACAAAATAAAGAAATGGGTCTGTTTTCAGTTTTGCCAACAACAAGGCAAAAAATACAAAGAACCCACCGATGTACAGGTAACAATGATGGAAGTAACAAAAATCTTTGGCTAACTTTATTTAAAAACAAAAGAAAGTGAAAGAAGCTCAGATAACAATGACATCCTTCAAACACCAGACATCCTTATGCATATTTATTATTGCTTTATTAAGCCTACCAGTTACTGTAGTCTGAAAACACCCACTTAAAACTGAATATTGTTCACGTTATATGTATTTATTATAACAAATCCTATCCAAAAAATATATAAAGAATACATTGGAAGTCAAATATTGTTAGCATATTTGATCTGGTCCAAATTCAGCTTTAGAAATCCAAATGTTTTAGGAACATGTAAACATCATTTGGCTTTTCACATGAAGAGTAAACCACAAAAAGAAGCTGGTTGTTTCCAGTGTCCAATCAGATTAATTGAAAGCTAAGGGGAAGGAATGATGTCTTAGACACTAAGAGAACCTTTACATTGAATCCTGAATCATCCAGACGTTTTACCCAAAATGAAGGAAAAAAGGTCCCATACACTTCGACTTGATAGGATGCAAATTTGTGCATTTGCCCGAGGCTTCAGGGAGAAAGTAATTAAGTAAAGGTCCCTTTGTCTTCGGAAGGCTTTTTTTAAATTCATTTCATCGTTGGATAAGAGGACTATCTGTCAAGAGGAACGCTTTCATGTACCATTGAGTGTGTTGACTTTTTCTAATCTATTGTTCTTCCAGACATTTTCCTCAAAAGTTTTCCGGTGCAACCAGGGGAGCTGAAGGACAAACTGTTCATTATTAATGAGGAAGATGGAGGTCTGTCTGATGAGCACATCACCTGTCTGAGAAGGTATGACTTTGTGCCAAAAAAAGTGCTAATTTGTATTCAAACCCCAGTTTTTTGCATAAGAAGCAAAAGTTGAGAGTCAAATGACATTATGTGCCCTAGTCTGAGTGTGTTTGATACTTGCTTGAGTGGGTGTAAACAAAACTAGCAGCTCAACAAACACCAAAGAAGGTATGCGGGTGTGAGATATCCAGGATGATGTGATATCACCATCACATCACCATCTCCAGATGGTGAAAAGGAGACACAGTTTACACAGCAGCCTTCACAATCTTCTAATACTAAAAATAAGCTTTTATCAGAGTGGCTTACTACTAAAAGTTTTATTTCTGGTTATTTGCGGAGATGGAAACTATTGACTTGCCCCCAGGAGTAAGGCACTGAAAGGAGATAGAACATTTCCTGGCTCTTACCTGCAGTTTACTCCGAAGCTTGGGAAGATTTCCTCCTGGAAGGCAAAAGTGATCTAAGGTACTCTCCTATGGTGCATTTATTTATTCTATAAAAACGTAATATATATTTTAATGCGCTATGGCATAGGCCCGAGGAAAGAACCACTCCCAACAGGTGCTGCAATATTAATGGACACTGCTGTTCTCCAGCGGCACAGCGGAAGACTTTTCTCGTTGAGAAGAGAATCCCTCTAGTTTTGGGGTCAGAACGTTCAGAAACGACAGGAGAAGGAACTCCAAATGAGAGTTCAGATTCAGTGAGATGGCTGCTCCAATCAGCGTCTTGCTGCTTTATAGAAGATGACAAAAAGCATCAACCCAACTTGGTTCTGAATCATTTCTCAAGGCTGTTATAATAAATCAAAATCAAATCAAATCCAATTTTATTTGTATAGCACTTTGCATTTCAAAGTGCTTACCTGGTGTTATGTGCTCTATCTTCCTGGTTTTGGTGAGAACGTGAGCAGCAGCGTTCTGGATCAGCTGCAGCTGTTTGATTGATTTGTTGGCTAGACCCGTGAAGACGCTGTTGCAATAATCAATGCAACTGAAGATAAATGCATGGATGAGTTTTTCTAGATCTTGCTGAGACATTAGTGCTTTAATCCTGGAAATGTTCTTCATACAATCCAATAGCTTCTATTCAGAAGCAAAAAAGGGGTCATGTGGCTATATAGAGGAATAAAGTTAAAAAAGGAAAATGTTAATACATATTTGTAATATATTTATCGTCTCTTTTTTAGTAAATATATTTCTGTTAAACGAGTGTTTACTGATAATCTAAGACAGAATTAAAATCACAGTAGTTTCCCAAATTGTTAAAGGCGCTGGTTATTTCTAGCAGTAACCTGGATGAACATATGCTTTAAATGCGATGCACCTTTGCAATTCATTGGTTATATACATTATCCTAATATGTGGAAATCTATTTTATGCTTAACATCTAAGTGTTTTCAAACTAAATATGAGAAACAGTGTTCAGACAGTCTAGAAATGTCTAAACATTTTTGAAATGCAACCACCTGGCTGTGAAAGCATAACCCAGCCACCAGACATATTCTGAAACAATCCACCAAAATGGGTGGAGCCAAGTGTGTGGGTGAATTAAGAAAATTTACACAAAACTGTCACAAGTTGCATAGAAACATGTAGAAAGCTCTCTTAAGACACTTTATCTGCAAAGATAAAGATTTGCTTCATATCCAAACTGAAAAGTGTTTGTTTTTATTTTTAAGGTACGTCCCCACTTTGGAGGATGTGGAAATGTATAAATCCCACAAGGGTCCAGTTTCAGAGCTGCATATTGTGGACCAGTACATGATGGAGGTACAGTTTACTGTTTTACAGATGTGGGGACTAAAAGGAAGTAAACATGTTTTGACTCATGTATTTCTCGGTAAATATCTTAGGCCACAAATCAAGTTTTGGAGTGACAAATTGAAGAAATATTAAACACATGACGAACACAAGAACTGAAAGGGAATGAAAATCACAGAGCTCTGTCAACATTTGGAAAGCAATCCTGCCTTCTGTCAATGCAATTGAATTAATGAGTGGATCTAGTTCTAATTGACAGTCCGTAGCAAGGCTTCTCATCAGCAAGAGTCACAAAACAAATGTGCATAGTTAGAAAAGAACTCTATTAAGATCTTTACAACCTTATCGTTTAAAATACACTGGCTAAAACATTGATTACAAACGTATTTCTAAACTTCTGACTGTTCCAGCATGCGCTTTTTGGCCACAGTATGGAAGTAGAAACAATATAATTTCATCACAAACCAGGTCACAACAAGGTGCTCGTCACAACACTTCTGACGAAGGAGCAAAACGCTGATCAGAAAAAGGTCACTTACAAAGAAACCTGAAAATAGCAGGTGCAGTTGTTTCAAATAAACAAAAACACAGTAATGTGCTGAATGTCATGACTTCTATTTGAACTCATTTCAAAAGACTCCACCAATGAAGTTTGTTCAAGGCTCAATTTATTTTGATCAATCTAAAAAAAATCTGAATGCACAGAAGAGGCAACATGCATCCTCATGTATCCTCATCCTCAAATACCTTCATGATCCAAGCAAACATATAAATGTTAATGTTAAGCAATCCATGCAACTTTTCTATTCGGTAAGAGTCTATGGCTATGTTTGATGTTTTTCATTGATCCATTTCAGTTCCCTTTATCCCACTAGATTAATTAATGGACATATTTTATCATGTCTTCGTTTTGCTTTATCTGAAGGTATTCTGACATTGTATGTGGTTTTCATATCAGCAGCCCAATTCTGTCAAATTTACATATTGAGGAAAAGTGTTAATGTGGTCCACCAAAGGTGAACCACATTAACCACATTAAGTGTGACGAGCACGGACACTTGAAAAAGTTAATTCCCAAAACGTTCTTATTGTAACACGGTAGATCTAACCAGAACGCCACTTTTCTGTCTTACTTAGTATTATGTTTACCATAATTAAGGCAGCAAGCGTTTTCTGTAGGAACACATTTTAAATCTATTCACCTGCCTCCTCATTCACACAGTGGGTGTTATCACAAGCTCCATTTGGTAATCACCTTCCAGGAAAGCAGATCACCTGGACTGCATGAGGAAGATTAGTGGAGAGATAGCAGATGATAAAGCTGCCGAGAAATATCCGACACCTGACATAAGGGGCTGTCAAATGCAGAAAACAGGTTTAGTCCTTATGGAGATCTGTTGTAGATTGGAGTGGGAGTCCAATTGGGTACATACAGTTTAGTTCTCATGATTTATAAACTGTTTTATTTGTTAGTTCCATGCCAGAAAAACATATTTAAAAGAGGCAGAGCAGCAATTGCAACAATAGAGGGAAACGATGAAGTCAGAAATGGCCTTAAAATGGAGAACTTTGAACCAGCTTGTTTGAATTTGTGTCAAAGTTTGTTGGGAACAGATCAGTTCTGTACCTGCCCCTTTCTACTCTATTACCAATCCTTCGTAATGTGTGAAGTATGGCGGTTTAAGTTTCTGAAGGCACCGTATTGAAATTAGGGGTCTCACAGTGAACACCAAACATTTATTTTCTACAACTAAGCTTTACTTTGTTTTGGTCTATCACATTAAATCACAACTAAAAGACATTATCAGTCAGTCTTCTAAATCGTATTGAGGAGAACAGATTTATGTCATCCTGTGAACAACTACAAAATTTCACATTAAATTAACTGATATAAGAGTAATAAAAGAAATTAAGTAAATCACGTTTAAAATGTTGACATTTATAAACTAATGACAAATTGAGTTGTTTCTAAATGCATGGGTTTGTTTTATAAAGTGCAAATGTTATTAAATATACTAAAATTAAATGTGGAATTTGTTTCAAACATGGAGATCTGTTCTTTGTTAACTAAGTTGCATGTAGAACTTCAAATGAAAAAGCAATTCTTAGGTCTGTGCAGCATATTTGTATGTAGAGAACAAAAATATCACAGTTTCAGGCCTAACATTAAATCTTTACAAAATATTCAATGTTAGGGTAAGTCCCCTCTTAAACTCCACTTTGCACACATTTCAAAGGACTGGTTATCTTTATAAAAGATTTAATGTCAGGAATTTCAATGAAGAAAATCTTTGTGATTTATATTGTACTGCATCATAAAATCTGGCAGCTAGAATGTTTCCACAGTCTGATTGAAAGACTATGTTTGCTTTCACTATCTGCGAAACAAAAACATATTATTTTTGGGGGGCTTTTCACCACAGAATATGAAAAATAGTACATGAAAACTTTTTCCTTTTTTCTAGCTCAAATGCATCCTCATCCAGCAGAGAAATAACCTGCAGGGTTTTAACCTAAATGGAAATTGTGCTGTTATCACAATTCTTCCTAAATATTTCGGCATCACATTTTCAGGTATATAATTGGAATTGTTTCGTTGCATAATTGCCTTATGTCACACTGTATGTGTGATGCAGTGACATTAAAATGCGTGTAAATTAAGTGTATAGTAATTGTTAACAACTTTGTGCTGTTATAATTGACTCTGACTAAACAAGACCTCAGAAAAAGTTAAACACATAAAGGTGTGATTTCCCTACAGAATGTTTCTCATGTGTGAACATGTTTAAATTCTGCAGATGTTTAATACATAGCAGCTATCTTTACAGTCATGGTGAAAAGTAATTAGACCTTATTTGAATTAGAATGTTTAACATATCAAAGTGATAAAAAACTGGTCCTAAGCAAAAAAAAAATAAAAAAAAATAAAAATCTCTCTGTTGAAATCCCACTGAGCCATTGTCCAGTCAAAGTCCAAATGACCCAGTCGAAGTAGATTCTTCGTTTTCTACTATTCTGCTGTAGATTTGGTGCTGAATGTAGGATTATTGACCCAGTTTGAATTACGGTTCTGCTGTTGGCTGAAAGATGTATAGGTTCATTGACTACAAAAGAAGCCCAAATCATCACTCCTCCACTACCGTGCTTGACAAAAATGGTGCTGTTTATTGTGAGCCAACATCAGTATGTAGCATGGATAAATCAGCAGTCCATCACAGGGCCACACAGAGATGGAGATTAAATGTAAATAACAAAAAACACACACTAAGGCATAAAACTCAATTATTTTAAAAGATTGTCATTTGTTCGCTCCGACCGCACATTGTTCAGATCGGAAATATTAAATGTTTTAGAAAGCATAGCATGAGCAGATAATGCTGCTTCTGTAAGAGGAGGAATTCACACTTCAATATAACTGCAAAAAAAACCTCCAGATGATTACATGGTTGGGATTTCCAGCTCTAATCCTAATGTCTTTCCGTAAGTATCTGCCAGACAAACTGCCCTTTGGCTTTGGGGAGATGATATGTGAGCATCAACCAGACGGTCTGACAATGTGGAGTGATTTATTAGAGGTTAGCTCAGACACAAAGGTCAAGCCGACGGCCCAGCCAATCGTTTCAAAGTGTCAAGTTTTCAGTTTGTCTGTTAAATCAGCCTGTCAACAGACCTGCTGCACAGCAGGAATGGGCTGAAAAAAACATGTGTAAATTGCATCAGCAGCTGTTTTAGATCATTTGGAATAATCACATGGAAATGGGTTGTCTGATGGCATGATAATTGGACTCTTCCCCATGCACTCATTAGCCTTACGTTTTTTTCTCTGCTGCAGATGTGCAAAATCTCCTACCTGAGCACGCAACTCGACCTGCTTTTGACGCTGAGAGAGCTCCCGATCAGCATGAAAGACCTGCAGCCTGTGAGTTCACTTCATCATCCAGAGTCAAATCTTTAACTACTGTAAATCCCATTTCCTCATTCCTTGACAGCTAATTCAGGTAGTCTTTAAAATATCCTATTGCATGCTGTCAGAAGGCTGATTTCTACTACATAGGCAAATAAATATGCTGGTATGCATTGATTTGTGACATGAATTCTGCAGCAGATGTAGAAATGTATTATTTTATATGCTTGTTGAAGGACAAAGAACATAAATCCAAGAGTACTGTAAAGATAAAAATTTTTTTCAGTCAATTTACATTTTTAATAATGTGTTAAAAGTAATCTAAGACAAGATATTAGAATATTGTCGGAAAGTTAAATTATTTCAGTAATTCAATAAAAAAATCTAATAAATTACATAGACTCATTACATACAGAGTTATGCATTTCAGATGTTGTTGTGAATTTTGATGATTGCATTTCCAGCTAATAAAAACCCAGCATTCAGCTTCTTAAAGAATGTGAACATATGACATGTAGTTGGAAGATGATGGTGTGGTTTGTTTTGTAAGGATTTCTCAAACTTATTCACATGTGACTTGCGTTTCTTGCTTAATGGAAACATCTCAATTGCAAAACTGTATTTTTCCAACATTAACAGAACATTGCTAAAGTTTAACGGATTTGCAATGGAAACCCTTCTACTGTTGCTTTAAGAGTGCCCCTAAACTCATCTGAATTATTTGGCCTGGTGTCTCTCCTCTCCTTTTGATAACAACTTTAAGGTTCAGGTCTATCCAGTTAGCTCAAACACAGTGATACTATTTAGAATATTTGACAAGATATGTCAAATATTAGTATACATAAGTCAGTTTCATCATCTATCAAAAGTAAGTCTGAAGGGTCAATTGTTTCCTTCAAATTAAATTATTTCTCACAAATGAAAAAAAGAAACAAACTCCTCTATAGTTCTCATTATCAAGATTTAATTAAGCCTCAATCAATGATAATTACACTTCAATTAAAATGGAAAAAAAACAACAACCAGACCTTCTAATCAAAATAATCAAGACTTAAACGTGTTTTTAATCAAACTAATGTTGGTTTAATAGTAGTTTATTTCAGTAGGAAATAAATAGATAAGACAAATGTATTCAGTCTTTCATCCAAAAGGGAAAGAAGTGAATGTTTAAAATACATTAAAACTGATTAAAACTATAACTTTTATCAACTTTTGCAGTATTATGCTGATTTTATTCCCCTTGCACAGTTTACTTCATATCTTCCTATTATTTTTCCAGACCTTTGTTCTATTAAGCTACCAGTAGCCATTGTTGAAACAAAGTCTATAACAAGAAAGAAACATCTGAAATGATGCATTCAGAATAAGTTAGCTGGGGAAGTATTAACATTTGAGAATAGATTTGTAAATCTTATCCATTCATGAAAACAAATATGTTGTTATGAGCTAGATTCCTTTTTCTGTTTGGTCCTTTCCTGCAACACCAGTCTCTAAGGACACCTGACCCTTTAGAAATGTTTGGGAGACGGCTAAAAATGAGGAGCTACTGGTGAAACGAGACTCAGCTTTAAGGGTAAAACAAGCAGGAGATGCTTTATGTTCTGATCTGCACAGCAGCTGCAGGTGAAAATTAAAACGTCTTTCTCCTCAGCAAATACACACACCCACACAAAGCTCGTTTATTCCCTAATGCAAACCTTAATTATGACTTTATAAATGGATGCAAGTAAAAAAAAACAAAAAAACATCTGTGGAGCAGTTGGAATTATTACATGAAAGCTTTTCTTCTAACTTTGTCTTTTATGTTTGAAGGGGTCATTTAAGAATAGGTTTTTGTTCTGTTCGCAGGTTAATAGTCTTGAAAATAGAAAGGTATGAGGGGCACTTTCAGACACTTCTGTGATCAAAAAGAAAAGATAGATCTTAATCAAATCAGGTTCAATTGTTCTGTGGCTGGCGTAAAAGTCCTTTAAACTCAATAAAAACCCACTCTGGAGTTTTAACTATGGGAAATGCAGAAACTTTCACTTTTGTCTGCAAACTTCTGCTGCCTAGTCAAGTAAAGACGTAAATTAATCCAGGTAGAGTGAAATAAAAAGTTACAACTGAAACATATTTCTTAATATTCTTTTATACAACATTTTTTAGCCCTGTTTAATAGGAGTATACGGACATTCCAAGTTTATCATTAGTCAAAGTAATCTTTAACATTCTCATAGTGGGTTGTTGTTATTGGCATTGGGGTCCGTAGGCTGTGAAAATATTGCAGTCACACAAAAATACCTCCCAGCTCCTGCGTTTTTATTTTTTATTTGATTCTCAAAAGCTTTTGTTTCTTTCTGCTCTGCTGATTCAGTCCTAATCTCCTGTCTGCTAACCGCCTGAAAATGAAGAGAAACAGCAGATAAGAGTGATGGCACTGTGATCCATTCACTGCAATACTAATTTTTCTTTGTCTTCTACACAGAGACAAACATATTGTGTGCCGGGAAGATGACTCAAGAAGAAAGATTAGCAATTTCATTAAGTTTCAATTTACTCCTGGCTCCTGTTGTTGTTTTTTCTCTCCTCCCTCAGATTTATTTGAGAAAGGTCACTCAATCTTAAGTATGGGATTTGCATGCATGTGCTTTGGGGAAAAATAACCCTGATCCTTAATCTTCGACATTTTCCTCAATGTTGTGCTCAAAGTTTAGTGTCCTATTAGCTGCAAAATATTCTAAATCCCTGAATCCCCGCAGACTGACGTCCTTAAGCCTGAACACTAAGATGATTTACATACCACCTGTCAGAAAGAGAACAGAGTCACCAACCGGGGGAATGCTTCTCACCTGGGATGTTTTTTTTTCCTTGTTCCAGGATGACAGGTTTTACTCTGCGTTGTGGACCCAACTCCTTCTTTAAACTATTTGTTGTGCCCAGTTTGATGCCAAATGTATTAGAAAATGTCAAAGGCACACAGCTTAAGCTGATGATGCAGCAGACAGTAAGGTGTCGCCTGAAGCTGTGATGCACGGCATGGCAAAACCAAGAGCAACATTTTCAGGAAATGAATGGAGAAATGTATTCAAAGCCACAGAAAAGAGCAACGCTTGAGCGTATGTATTTGTTTTTTATGTAGTATAAACTCACAAAGATTCAAATTAAGAAGTTAATTTACAGTACGTATAAATATTTATGTGAATTTAAAGCAACAGTACCAATGATGTTTTTTACCCATTGAAAGAAAATGCTATATCAAGATGAGCATCTCGATCGCTCTCTCTTAAAATATATAAAATGTAACAGCAGTTGCCATGTAAAAAAACCCAAACTTTTTTCTTTACATTTTATTAAAAATTACTCCTCAAAAATGATTTAATTCCCTCCCTAATAATAAATGGAAATATTATTTTTGACATGACAACAGTCAGACTCTTTGTATTACTATCGACTGGCATTTTTTAAAATGTTTCCACTAATATTTTGATGAGTTATAATTGGTGATGAGGTCCATGTCTCTGGGATTGGAATGCCTCTTTCCCATTACCCTAAGCTTTAACAGTGGTTTTCCACAGATGGTTGTGTTTGGAGCCAATTTATATGTTGTAGCTGGATATCTGCTTTCTCCTCAGTTTAATTGAGACTGTCCCAATTGCAGGCATAGGGAGGTTACTCTTGAAATAGAAACATATGGCACAATTGTTGCTGGCTGGCATGGGCCTTAGTTGGAAAAAAAAAAAAAAAAAGTTTTTCGAGTGGCATAATTCCCACAACACCAACTCCCCTTTTCCTCTAATAAAACGTTGGCAAAACCTAAAATCCCACTTTGATTTCTTTCCAGCATGATTTCTATCCATATTCAACAGGATCTGTTCAGAGATGGTTAAACATGTAAATTGCGTGATATTCTAGGGGGATATTTGGACTTGACACAAATGCATACCAAATAATAATCTTACCCAACAACAGGAAGCTGATTATTCATTTTATGAGGTCAATTGAGGTGCTGTGATAAGGCTGTTTATGCTTTTAGTGTAATGATTTTTGTTAACTGTGTTTCCATTGACTGCATAACTGCACAATTTGATATTTTGATAAATGAAAACATGAAATTTAAAAAAACAACTTATTTTTGGATAAAAAGTTTTGGTGCTAATATATTGTGGTTTTGTAACATAATTTCTAACAGAAACACAACTACTATAGCGTCCACACAGCCTAATGCTGCTCTTTTTGTCTCAAAGCTGTTCTGCGACTAAACGAACGAGTGAGCATGAGTGAGACGTAGGAGCTTGAATTACAGACAAATGACTTTAGTCTGTGTTCCTTGTGTTTGTCTTGCAGCTGATTAACCAGAAGATCAGAATGTGCAAACAGCTGTGCAACTCCAGGTCATTTGTTTCCGTGCTGGAGTACCTTCTGACTATAGGCAATTACTTGAATAAGAACGCCGGAAAGGAAAAGGCCAAGGGATTCCGCCTCTCGTCCTTAACCAAAGTACGATTCCAACACTCTCGTCTGACCTTTGATTGAGGTTCGCCTCTGCCTAATAACTCTGCTCATTGACATACACAGCCTGGTCCCTGAGCATCTTGCCATTTTCTCTTGGCCAGGTAGGTTCAATCAGGGCTGTGAATGTGTCGCTGCCTGGTTTCACTAGAGAAATCAAACTTGGCACAAAATGAGAACATGAGTGGCTTGGTGCATAAGATCATAGAGCTGAGCCAAGGATCTTTACATCAAGTTAAAATGAATTTACTTGGTCTGGCTAGAGGTAAACATTTATGGTTATTACATCATAGTTTCACATTTGCACCAAGAAACCTTTATGTGGTATTCTTACTTCCTGGAGCTATCAAAGTGGATAAATGTTTCTAAAACTTAAAAAAAAAATTACAAAAAGAAATGAAAGCTGATCTTTAACTACTATACCAATTTTAAGAGACACCTCGAACTCCACTACTGTTGCTCTGAAAACCTTTTGATATTGTTTTCAAACATCTTGAGTTTTAAACAATTTTAAAGTTTGTTAATATAAAAATTTAAAGGTGAAAAGAGTTTAAATGTTTAGATCTTCAAGAAAAAGGTCAAAAGCATCCGAAATATGTTAAGAACAAACCTTCTTGGTTTGTCACATCAAGGAATGGTCGATTGCCTGAGAAACATTGATCAGCTTCTCATTTACCTTAAATGTATTTTAAGGTTGATTTAGTTAATGTATGCACATTTTTTTCTCCATGACAACGTGATGCCGGAGTTCGTTTTATTTAATTCCTCTGCATTTAACTTGGTCTGCTCTTTGGAGTCAGACTCTCTGCTGGGGGAGTTTGAAGACCAGGGTTCTGGGCACAGAAGTAAAGCGTCCTCGGCTCCGTTTAATAAAGCAGAGACCTTGTGTTCCCTCAGAGGTGTTTCCAGGTCTAATTGAGAAGAGTAAACTGTTGCTGCTAAAGACAGACTCTCTTCAAATTAATGACCAGCCGCTTTCAAGAAAATGCATCGAGGTTATCTCAGATCTTTTTTTTCTTTTCTTGTGAGCATCAATACTTGCTGCAGGTCTTGCATATGTAGCCCTTAGAGGCCTAAGCTGGTAAACAACATAACCTAGAAAGAAAAAAGGACGAAGTTTGTTAAAGGATAAGGGAGCTACCTTAGGAATTTCAATTACGTGCCAAACCAACATGGCTGAATTTGTATCATTATTATTATTTTATCAGACTTACTACCATTAATTTAAAAAAATGTGTAGAATTTCACAATCATCTTTTTGCTTATTTATTATATGATTCATTCACATCAAATTTGGTTCTTATTTATCAATATTAGGACATTATGACATCTGTTTTGTTTTGCACCTCCACACTTACTGGCAAATATGTGTATAACATGTTCTTTCATGACAAAAGCAGACACTCACAACATTTTTCACAAATGTAACCTTCAAGTATGAAGGTTATTTATTATGAGTATTCACATATTCATAATTTCTGTTGCCTTAAACATCTAAATTTCTTCTTTGACTCGATGTGAAATTAGCTGTTTAGGAAATTAACGGTTCTTCAATAGACATTTTAGGATTTTTTATAGATCAACTCACATTTGCCTTTCTGAAATAACATGTCTTGTTTTCCCATTTTAAATCGTGATTAAGAAAAATTGGCCTCTTTTTTTTTTTACATCACATTAAAACACCAGGGAAAAGTGAACTCATTAATTACTAAGTAAAAGTTCTGAAACACTAATCAAATTAAAGAAAAGTTTAAATAAAGAAAGATAGTTACAGATGCGCTTTTGGATAGAAGTTGCTAATGTTAATAAATGTGCCTCCAGAACAAATGTTCTCTCATGTTGGATTTCTTCCACACTAAATAAATGCACTTAAAATGAGGTTGAATTTTTCTTAATTATTTCAGTGTGAGCACAATATAACACAGTGCTGCATGTGTTTATATGGGCACCTTGTGTCTCACCATCAACTTCCACTCTTATATCTTAAAGCATTTTATTTCAACATAGTTCTCAAAACAACACAACATTCTTAGAACAGTATAATGATGTTAAAAACATTAGTAAATCTACAAAAAAAAAAAAAAAAATATATATATATATATATATATATATATATATATACACTGATCAAAAAAATAAAGGGAACACTCAAATAACACATCCTAGATCTGAATGAA
>CAEGAD010044528.1:0-23141 GCA_903067055.1 Poeciliopsis paucimaculata
TTGTCTTTAACTGAAAAGGTGTCAAACTTCTGGATGAATTCCAGAGTCTCCTTCATCTCGTCTTTCTCTTGGCTCAGTTTCTTAATCTGTCGGGTCAGTTCATCTCTGTCTCGATTCAGCTTATGTTTCTCCTGGCTCAGCTCATCTTTCACTTGGCTCACTTTGGTAAGCTCTACTCTCACTTCACTCATCTCGTCTCTCTTGAGCAAAAAATTGTCATTTTCTGCACTCAGATGTGCTATTTCTTCCATCGCCTGGCTCATCTCAGTTTTCACTCTGTCCAGCTCCTCTTTACTTCGGAACATGTCCTCTCCCTCTTGGCTCATTTGGTCCAGCTTGCGAATCTTAATCATCGCTCTTTCCTTAAGCAGTTTCTTTCTTTCTGTTGTAAGGTCATTGATACTTCCCTGTTGAATTGTCATCTTTATGCCCACTATAAAAACACACAAATTAGTCAGTCAGTGAAGTCAATGAATCTATCTGTATCAGAGAAGCATCAACATTTTCAGTTTCTCTGTCAGATCTTGTCAGGATATCAGACAGTATTCTTAGTTTAGAAACAAAGTACAGTAAACTGATTTAATATTTTATTAACTTGCTTATGTTTTGGGGGCTGCATGGCGGTAGAAGTGTTGCCTTGCAGCAATAAGGTTCAGGGTTGGAATCTTTGGAGTCTGTATGCATGCAGTTTGCATGTCCTCAGATATTCTCTGGGTACTCCGGGTTTCTCTCAGACACCAAACTCATGACTGTCAGGCTCATTGGTCTCTAAACTGCCCTCAGATGTGAGTGTGTGCGTGGTAGTTTGCTCTGAAAGGATCCGTGTTGCTCTGTGATGGACTGGTGGCCTGTGAAAGGTATAGAACCTGCCCAACAAGCCAGCATTGACAACCAGTGGATGGATGGATGTTTAATGTGCTAATATTGTGCGCTATACAATTTTATTGCTAATTACACTATTTGCATATGTGGAGCTTTTATGTCAGAAGTCTTCACTTTAATTGGGCTGATTTTCACCAAGGTCCTTAAACTCCTCCACTACCGCCAACTCAGAGGGCAAAGTTCAGAGTTATGGCCTCACACTTAGAGGAGTTTACTGGAACCATGGGCTGAAGAAACCAGCATAAACACATCGTCTATGAAAAAGATGAGATCCTGAGGCTCTCAAGCCAGACATCGTCCTCTCCACAACTTTAGATCGTCCATGTTAAATTTTAACACCTTTACAGGTTTCAAGCTGAGCAGCATTAAGTTAAGTTGGCGACACTTCAGTGTCCCTAACTTTTAATCAATGTTCATAACCCCGCCTACTGGTAGACACTTGTATCCTGATGCTTTAAACCTTTAAAATCGTGTTATAAAAGAAGATAATTAAAATATATTGTGCTGAAATTAAACTCACTGTAGATGATTATTCCAGCTGCTAGGACAACAAAAATCCCCAAGCACCCCAAGAACAGACGAGACTGCAGGGGTGATGATGGTTCATCTTCTTTTTCACCTGAAAAACAGTGAAATTGTGCTTTATGTGTAAGCTGAGCTCCAGCCAACACATAAAAAAGCTACAGCTGTTTTTTTGTCTTTTCCACTGAAGATACTCCTAACACTTGGCTTCCTTGTGTTTTAACCCCAACGCTCAGGAGGAGCGCTGATGTCACTGTCGGACAGCAGGGTTGTCCTGTCACAGTCCATTTCCAAAAACACACACATTCAAAAAACCTTGTTGTAAAAACACACACGCGGTCAGTGTGACCCAGCTCATATTTTAACCAAAACTTCACTAGACACAGACACAAACCTGCAGTTTTTGTTAAAGTTTCATAAGTTTTATTTTGAAACAAAATGATTTTGAATTATTTTTCTTTTGTGTAATTTTATTTGGTGACTATATTAATCATTATCATTCTGATCTTTAAAATAAGAATATTTCTACATAGTTTTACATTTCGGTCAGTCTGATGATGTAATTCTTAAATATTAAACGATTGATAATTTGATCAGTTTCTCACTACTTGAGTAGCTTTTTTTCCCCAAATACTTTTTTGCTCTTACTTGAGTAATTTCTTCGATGGCTACTTTTTATATTTACTTGAGTAAAAATATGTTGAAAATATGTTGAAATAGTGCTTTTCTTACTTGAGTGCAATTTTTGGACATTCTGCTCACCTGTGGGTCGAAATATGTTGGATAAGGACGACGATGCTGTGATCTTTTGTCCAGACAGTGCTGGTCTGCAGCAACTGTTTGCGCTCAGCATGGATTGGTTTATAATATTAAATATAATGCAAGAAAGAGTGACGTAATGACTGTCAAGAGCAAAAAGGACACTAAATTATGTTTCCCTGACTTCACTCTTTCTGGCAGCAGTAAAGTCAAGTCAGTGATGAGAAACATTTGGGAAATTTCATCACTGCTGACCTGATCAAGACTGCAAACACATTCACACTTTGACCAACTCTGTTCAAAGCTCAGCAAGGCTCTTCACTGAGTTTATATGGTAATGGATGATCCTTTTATTGTTACTGTGCCCTTTTGTTGTTGTTCTGCCTGTTTTTGTTTATTATGAACCATATATGTATCAGATTAAAAAGGTTTGATTGATTGACTAATTAGATAACCCGATCTCTTCAGACCACAGGAGGGAAAAAGTTGCATTGAAGTGATCAATGATTTTATGTTTATAGATGTAACCCAGGTGTAAATTTTAACTTCCATTCCCTCATCCTCCCATTTTTCCGCTCTTTAGGCCTTCTCTCGAGTCTCGCGATAGTTTTAATATAATGACAGGGATTCTCGCGAGACTATGACACAGCCAATCGCTGTTGAGTGTCAGAGTCACATGTACCACCGCGGCCTATCTGCGAGCTATATTAGCTGGAGCGGGGAAGTTTGAAAGATTAGGACGCGTTGGGAGGAGCAGAGTTGCAGGTCAGTTAAGCGTTTTTCATTCTTTTGCCTTACTTCTTCTGTCCGATGTTCACATAAATATGTTGAATAGGAGCCACCTACTGTGAGCCGAGATGAGATGGAAAAAGATATAAACCGAGTGTTTCTGTAACTTGGCGTTAGCTCATTGATGTCCCTGTTTGTTTGTGTAGCTGCTAGCTGACTGACTGCGCTGTAAACCCAGACGGCCATAGTAGCCTTGAACTATTAATTGGTGAATAAAAGGTGTCTTATATATTTATTGAGCACTTGTTAAGGTTTTTTACATTTCATGTCAACTAATTTATATGGTGCATATTTTTCATGGATGTAATTTATATTTATTGAATATGCATATTGACTGAAAATGAATTTGGAATTATTTATAGTGCAAAGAGTGCCATTTATTGAATTTGTGTGTACACCAGAATGTTTTGATTATAAATATATTGAGAAACTGGTCCTGTTTTATTATTCAGGCCAGGTTTTGATGGCGAGCTGAAAGTCCAGGCCTAGAGCCCAAAGAAAGAAAGAAAGATTGCACTTTGGTGCATGAAGACTTTATTCTCTTGCCAAGCTGGTAGGAGGCTCCTTGCAGCCAATGAACAATTATCCCCACTCTGATCTGACTTAGGTCAGCCAATGGCCTGCACCAAGCACTTTATAATTACCTTGCTTGGGCCCTCTAACCAACCCCAACTTGGGGTGGATGAACTGAAGCGTGTGGGTTCATCAATTATGGAGCTGTGGGATTCATTTTTTGTTTTTTTCTCTATGCATTTTATATGGCCATTTGCATGTTTTTCACAGATGTAAAGATGTAAATTTCTCACCATAAATACAAGGCACTCGGAACTGCAAACTTCTAGTCTGTCTGCTCCTTCATGAGTCGTATCTTCTGAGAAAACTAGCCCATTGACCTTATTGGTCACAAACCATTTACATTAATTTGGAGTATAGTATACTGTTATATTTACAGATGTGCTACATAGATGTTTGAAAATATAAGTAAGAAATAAAATGTTTAAACTTCAGCTTTATTGAAAATGTAAACATTTACAATTGCATTTTAACAGTTAATTTGTTAAAGTATTTTTTAAGACTGAAATTTGATCTACAAAAAATCTATTTCTAAATACTAGAAAATGTAACATAACATTGAGACAATTTAACTGAAAAGGTTTGTTAAACTTGATAAAATTATGAAAATAAACCTTTTAAAATCACACTGAATATTTGTAGGAAGTTATGAGACAATCTGTTTTTACAATTTGGCACTGTAGTTACTGTTTGGTCAGCAAAAACTGTTTACATGGCCACATGGCTAGGATGTGTTGGGAGGAGCAGAGTTGCAGGTCAACTTTAATTTTTCTGGCAATCACAGCTGGTTTTTGTTTTTTGCAAAAACAACTGATCTTTCTCAGTTCTGCACTTATGTTTTCATTTTGTAAAGAACTTTGAATTGTTAATGAAATGGGATATACAAATAAACTTGCTTGCCTTGCTGAGAGATTTCTCTGAAAAGGGATTGATGTAAAAAAATCCCACTATAAATTATAACTAAGAGCATTTGGATAGTACTGTTACCTTTCAGTCCCCGTAAATGTATATCATATTGAGTCACTTACTGTCTTTGCTACTGAGTGTAGAATAGGAGTCATCGTCCTCGCTGCTCGACATCCTTTACAGAGAAAATAAAGATTAGAAAATGTCCGTCTCCAATGATCTCAGCTGTAACTGACTGGAAAGCAGGTGGGTTCTTCCACCTTTTTAAAAGACATCAGGGTTTGATGCAGCAGCAGAACATAAAGACAGTTATAAAGTTGGTCTTCTGTCACCTGAAGAACATTTCCAGGATTAAATCACTCATGTCCCAGTAAGATTTTTTTTTTCCTATTAACTATTTAACTGTGTTAAGTTATTTAAGGTGGGCAGTATTGGTAATGAATATAAAAGTTTCAGCTCAAGAAATTTACAATGCAGTCTTGAGCCTAAAGAACGAGGCTGGTGGTACGGATGACATTAAGATTCTCAAACAGAAAACTTTCCTTTGCCTGACTTGTGTTTTTCTGGGGGTTTTTTGTCCATGGTATTTTGCCTACCTCACATTTAGCTGTTATATTGGAGACTGTTATGAAAGACAAAGGTGGCAAAATAAATGCTCGGCCTGTAACTTTATCCAGTGTGCTGTTCAGAAAAAGATTATATTAAAACATTTTCTCCTTATTTCTGATGATCAGTTTGGCTTTAAATCAAACCATGGCACAGATAGGTATATTTTACCTTTGAAAGATCTTTTGTATAATTGACCCAATTTCACAATGTTTATGTTCTACTGATGTCTCAAACTAGAATGTTTTTGACCATGTTAATCATGAAAAGTTATTAAGTTGTACAACAGAGGGGTTCTCAGATCTATGGTGCCTTTCTAAAATAAGGAACAGGGAGAGAAGCATTCTGTGTAATCTGCTTTTTAAAGTCTACAGGGATTATTAATCAAACTGGCTACAAAACTGTGTGATAGGGTGCGTTGAATATTGGTGGGATCATAATTAACCACTTCATTTATACAGATGACATGGTTATTTTTAGTCCTTGTAGTGCTGGTTTTCAACAATTATTAAAAACCTGCTCACAATATGATCAGAAGTTTGTCAGTAATTATTAATCTTGGTTTTATTCTAGCTAAAGAACTTTCTTTTAAAAATCACATAGCAAATCTATTACAAACATTGAAAATGAAGATTGGGTTTTTATCAACATGAATCTTGTTTCTCTCTCAAAGCTAGAAGTAAATTGGTAGCTGCGACATTCCTGCCACTTCTGGAGTATGGAGATGTTTTATATATGAATGCTTCGACCAAATGTCTTTCATTGAATGTTGTGTATCATTGTGCTTTAAGGTTTATATCCAGTAGCAGACTTCTGACACATCATTGAGTTGTATGCAAAAGCTGAATGGCCTCCTTTTAAGCGAATGGAGAAACAATCACCTGATTATCCTGATTTATAAATCTCTACTCGGCCTCACTCCAGGGTATTTAAGCCCTCTCTAACGTAGCTCTGTTAGTTCTCATTCTTTATGCTCTAACAGATGTCAGAAATTATTTTATTTAATTTATTACTAGGCAACAAGATTCTATGAAACGGTGCCACTGCTTTTAAATTGTTTTACTCTTGTGTGTATGTATTAATTTGTAACCAGGTTGCTGTGTATTGCAGACTTCTGCCCAGGTCCCTCTTGCAAATGAGATCCAGATCTTAACGGGGTTTACCTGGTTAAATAAAGGAAATAAAATAAAAGTGACATTGGCTTTATTCACACTGCAACCCGAACTGACCCAATCCGATTTTTATGTATTTCTGTCTTAATGTAACTTGTATCTGATCTTTTAATGACCGTCTGAACAGCAGACTTTTACAAATGCAACCCAGGCATCTTGGCTCTGAAGGAAATGTGTATTTGAGTTTTTCAAACGTCATTAATGCTCAACACACGTCACTATTCTGCGCCCTGATAAACATCCACCATGGCGGATTAAGTTTTAATGTGATGCTGGCTGCGGTTGGACAACAACTTGGTAAGGAAGGCTCCGGTTTTACTTCCGCAAACACTGAGCACGCGCTTTACGTTTGACGTTACTGCGGACTCTACTGCGCACGCGGGACATTTTAAGCTCGTTAGCAATTCGGTACTGATTTGCAGTTCACACACGGGAGATCACGATCGCATTTATTTGGAAATGTGAACGAGCATGCACAAAAAAAAGTTTTCGCAATAAATCAGAATTGAGGATTAAAGCCTGCAGTGTGAACTCAGCCATTATGTTCAATGTACTGAAAAGTAATACTAAAACCAGGGAAGATCAGAAGCGGGTACTTGCTGACGTCGCTGTTCAGTTTAGGATGAGCGTCTTCCAGCTAACTCACGGCTCTCAGTTTTCGTTTCTGATTCGGCGGTGGACTGTCGAGCGGACATTTAAAAAACGCGCGGATGAAGAAAGCGTCAATGTGAGTAGTGTCCGTCTCTAGGCAACCTGGACAGCAGCTCCTGCTGGCAGCGGGTAAATAGGACAGGAGGCAATCCTAAATGCTGCTAAAATGTTAGATTAAGCAATACTGTACAACGAGGTCACAATTGTCCTGTATTTTGGCAAACCCCACATTGGTAATTAGCATTTAGGCTAGCGGCAGTAAACAGTAACTTCTAAATGACTCAAAATGCAATCTGTGTCAATAAAAACACCATCATACTGCCCTGAACTTACAAACACTTCTAACAACGGCTCCTATCTGTTGCTTCCACACTTAACTTGCCTGTGAAAACTGATAGCTTTGGGACGGATTCGCCCTCAAGCCGGGCAGGTCCGCCGAACTGACCAACGTCTCTATCTAATGACGGACTCGCTGCGCTCTAGGCGGATGTGCACATCGTACGCGATGTTTTCAAAGCGTTCTTCGGTTACGGCCATATTCGTAGCCCTACGTCACCAGAGGCTAAGTAAATTGTTAAAACAGTTAACAGAGTTCATTCTCATCTTTATGCTTTATCTTATGCTCCCCCTGGTCTGGTATTATTGTCTTTTTGTGTTATGTTCACAACTGTATTGTTTGTTGGAATACATAAAGCTAAAAAAATAAAAAATAGGCGTTGTTAGAAAAAAAAAAAAGTTGGGTGGTACCGAGTTACATTTACTTGAGTACCTTTTTGTTTAAGAAAAAAATACTTTTAGGAGTATTTTAACTCCGTTTTACTTTAGTGAAAGATATTACTCTGAGTAACTCCATACTGAATGAAGAACAAGCTTGTTTTTCACTTGCAGTTTTTAAGATTTCTCAAGTTCTGTATTTAAAAAAAGAGGGTTTTCTTTGTCTGATTTTGTTATTCATATGAATTATTTTAATTTTGGCCTTTAATACAAATATTTCCACATAACTTTGTTTTGGACTGTCTGTCAATTTGAAATATTAAATCATTTAAGTGAGAGAGGAATGGGCCAACATGTCAGGCTGCTGGTTAAAATACCTTTACCTCTTCCCAGTTTACCAGCGTTTCATTCTGACCCTCATATTGGCTTCCTAAAATCATCCAGGCTGGATTTAATCCTCATTCTGTTTGCATCTGGATTAGTGAGATTGAGCTGGTGTGCTTTTAAGAAATTCTGACTATTGTAATATCTGGCGGTTCCTCTTGATTGGTACTTCAAAAAAAAAAAGGGGGGGGGAATCACAAATTTTTTCAGGAGCCTCTCATAATTTCCATTGACTAAATTTTAATCTTTTCTTAAACAATTTTGAGTTTTGTTTTATTTACTTCTGCACCTTTATGTAAAATGGATAGATTATTCCCTCATCAGAAACAAACCGGGAATGTGACTTTGGTTTGTTCATGCATGTTTGGGAAAACCTCTAATCTTGCAGACATTCAACGTTCGGACGCCTCACAGAGCAGCCCTCTTCTGCGACTCCTCTAAACTAGCCAGCAACAATTAGCAAACACGTGATGGAACTGTGCATCTGCTGAGCTCATCATCTGAGCTGCTTCTCAATGCAACGCTGGTAAAAATGTTAATGTTTCAGAAAGAACAGAAGTTTGAAAACCAACAGAAACCCAATTTCAAGGAGTTAAAGCTGCAGAATGGAACTTTAATAAAAAATGTTTTTTACATATTTGTTAAAACGCTCAGTATAATGAGACAATCTGTGAAAACATTGATTTCCTCCCTGAGCTACTATTCCTGTCTGAAGAAACACTGGATGTTCCAATCAGAGCCAGGAGGAGGGTCTTAACGCTGTCAATCAACCTCAGATTAGGCCCAGGAACCTCTCCGACTCGTTTCTTCTGGAATTGGGTCGGATGTCGTCTTTAGACTGCAAACGTCTTCACAGAATCCAACAAATCAGCTTTGTGGTTGATCTGCTCTAACCTCTCAGAGGAGCCTTTATTTCTGATAAAGGAGTTTAGGATTCTCTACAGGTTTGGTTCCCAGGTGTAGAAAACCTCGACTCCAGTAAATATCTGCCTTCTGCAAATTAACCTTCATGTGGTTCCAACCAAAACCAAATAAATGTCCTTTTTTTTCTTTCCTTTTTCCGTGCAGGTATCTGGTAAAAAAATAAAGATTCATTGGATCCTTTACCAATTTAGATTTCAGTTTATTTTTAGACTGGCCTATAATTAATTTATTACACTGAGTGACTGTCTCACCAGGAAACAGAGGCTTTACTTTGAGTTTGTTGTTCGTGGTGCTGGAGCCAACGAGCCCGCCCTCTTCTCTCTTAAAGCCTCAACGGGGTTTGAGGCTGGAGCTTCGTGCTCATTGGACATCCAGCCGAGGAAGCCGGCCAACACACCGTATTGTTGTGGAAAATAATTCATTTCAATCACGGTTAGGTGAAAATCACTGTCAGGTTTATTTAATGCTGTGCTAAAATGAGAAACTAATGAACAGGTCAGATTAAAGGACCAGGTCAGACTCAGATTTAGCTCTGTCAGGCAGAGTCTACATATGTGTTTATGCCAAATTTAAGGAATCCTGAACAATGGAGAAACAGTCTGGTTCCTGAGCAGCTGCAGAAAAACATCTAACCCTGGATGTGCAACACAGACAGGTTCATCAGGGGAGAGTTCATAAACACTGAATGAAGAGAAAAAACGACCAGCAGATTATCAGACATGGTGTTATACTTTATATATAGAAATTCATGACACGGTTGAGCTTTCCTGCACAAAACTTTAAGGCAACAGTCAGCTAGATGCACCTTAGGAAAGCTTCATGCTCACAGATGAATTTGTCCTGGAAGAAATTGTCTGCTTTGTTCCAGCTCTCTGAGGCGTTTCTTCCTGGCATCAGCCTGGCTTTTGGTCCTGGAGTTTTGAGCTCCTCCTTCATCCAGAACCTTTAAAACAGAACCAGAGAGGAGTCATGTGCCGATCACTTTCTTTTATTTAGAGAGTCAGACGATAGTGTTCTGATCCAACACCTCAAAAATACATTTAAAACCTTATTTATCATTTAACAGAGAATAGTTTCAGTGAAAAAAAAATTGGACAACATGAATACCATATTATCTTTAGAGCTGTGAATGGTTATTTTAGTAATCGAGTAAAATTTGATCACATAAAAGATTTCTAAGTTCTACCATAACAGCAGTGTTACTGTTGGATATGAACAGCGGCTCAAACTTTCACATTTGAGCACCTCTAGTTACTTTTCTGTAGTTTAGAAAATGAACTTGTAACAATAATAGCTCAGTTTCTAAATTAACCTGGATGAAAATTATACAAAAATCTGAAATTATATTTAACTTAAAGAAGTAGGCTCACAAAGACACTTATAAAATGTTTATAGTCCAGTCTTTATTTTATTTATTCATCTTCAGTCGATGTGGATGAACTCTCACCTTGCCCAAACATTTGTCTTGTTTCCATGTGAATGACTGGATTTGGTTCCTTCGTCACACAAAAACATCTGCCAGCTCTGTACCGCCACACTGCGCTCCAGTGTTGAGACCGGGATGATATAAAATTTATTTTCCGGTTTGTCCATAAAGCTACACTTACTTTAAGCATCAACTACAGGTCAGCAGATAGACAGGTATTCAGTCTATCCGCTGACCTGTATAAATACACCCGCTGCGCTCTTCACCGCTGTTCGCTCTGAACCGGCCGCCGGCAGCAGCTCTGAGAGGAGACTGGCTGCATACTCCAGACATCGCTCCACTTATTTTAAGGATGCTTCTTGGTCTAAGAACTCTCAGATTACTGGATGCTCTAGTGCTCAAGATGAAACCCTTCGTCTGACACAAGGTTCTGGTCATCCAAAGTTATGACCATCATATGACCCATTTCTTCTGGTCCAGACATGCCAACTGTTCTGACGCCTGCTAAGCTCCTGTTTCCAAGGATCTGGTGCTGCTACCACCTGGACAATGTGACCTCAAAGACCTCTACAGGAAGCAGAGGAAGCAGGTCCAGCTCTGGCCAAAGCGTTCTGGAAACGCTGGCATCAAGAATACCTGACATCATTACAGTCAAGGCAAAAGAGGCCAAACCTGTCAGAAGGACATGTTGTGCTTCTTAAAGATGCTCACGTTAAGAGAAACGAGTGGCTCATCATAGTGGAGGTGAATCCCTGCAAAGACTTTAAAGTTTGTAAAGTGGTATTGGGTTTTAAAAAGGTTTATTCTGGACTTGTCTCTGAAATTGTTTTACTTATAAAAGGGGAGCAGTTATAAAGGTTTACGTTAGCCTGGGAGAATAGCATTCGGTCAGTACATCACTAGGAATAGTAGGACCTCTAGTGGTCACAATTTTCACAGCAGTGTTATTTTGTATCTTTAGCGTTTCCCTGTGTGGTGTGAAACCCTGAAGTCCTAAACGGAGCGCTCGCGATTCAGACAAATTTGCAGTACCATAATTCCGCCACACTTTGTGCTACCTGAAAAAGTCCAACAGTTTCTGAAAAGGGAGATGTTTCAGCCGATATCGGGTTATTACGATATTTTCACTCCCACCTTACCAGGGAGTGAAATTAATCTGAAGGGCACTCTTTTAATAGATGGTACATTGCGAAAATAACTCGCTGCATATGGAAAGTTCCAGCTGTTATGGATAAATGCACAAAAATATTTACTCACAGGACATTTAAAGAACTGTCTACAATTAGAATAAGCAAAAATCTCCAGGTAGACATTTTAAATTTAGGACATAAAGGGCTTTAAGCTGTGTGAGGAGGCCAAACAGGAACAGCTTTCTTACTCTGCATCACATGTGAGTGTGTTTACAGTTTAACTGATACTGAGGTTTTCTCATATCTCATATAAACAAAGATCATTTTTATACCATTTGTTTTGCTTGAATTAGCCAACAGTTGCTCCAGTTTTTAATGAGTGTTATTTTTTCATGCACGGGAAACAAATCATATTTGTACTAGTTTTGTTTTTTTTTGTTGTTTTTTTTTTTACAGTTTTACATTAAGTAAAGCTTTGAAGGGAATCTTAACGTGTGCTGCTTTGCTGGACGATAGCTTATCTGTTGATCTTCCTACACATACAAGCGGAGGCAGAATAAGGATGAGCTGTGTCTCGAAGGCGGTGTCTGGTCCAAACAGACGTTTTGCACAGCTCAATTGTTGCCACAGGAGGTTACAGCATTTCTAAAACATGCATGAAACCTGGAGTTTTGCATACCTACAAAACTCCAGGTATGTACTTGATGAGGGGATAAGGTGAGGAAAAGCTGTTTTTGCATGATGAAATGCATCCTTTTTAGATAATACAGTAGATCTTACCCAAGTGTGTCTACATGTCCATCAACCCAGGTCCAGGTGTTGTTAGTTTGTTGTAACCCCAGCCAGTATCCCTCCTGTATATCAGAGTAGGATTTGACATGGTTGCTGACAAATTCCTGTGAATAGATGTTTTTAGATCACCATTAATCTTCTTACTTTGAGTAGAAACTTCCAGATTAGCTCTAGATTTCTAACATAGGTGGCGTTAGATTTTACCTGCTCCTGCAGATCATTAATTACAACCAAATCAGCTCGTCTGTCCTGACAGAACCTTCGGCTTTGTTCCCAGGTCTTCCAAGGAGCTGGTTCGTCGTAAAACAGGTAACATTTCTTCTGAAAGAAAATCCAGTCATGCAGGCAGGGCTTACATCCTGGATCCATTAGAGGAGGGGAAAGAAGTGAAACTTTGGTAAAAATCATCTCAAGTAGAAAAAAATAACACTTACTGTGTGCATAATATTTAATGTTTCAATGGTCAAAATTGCTCTAGCAAAGATTTCAAAGGTAAAGCGCAGATCAGCATTGGAAGATGATTAGATTAAGCTACTGTTCTATTTAGGAGTGCCATCTGTCCACTCCTACATAGAACCAGCCCAGACGCTGGCTCACTAATGGCCAGGTATGTTTTGAAAAAGTGTTTATAATTGAAGGTTACATGGAAAAAAAAAATAAGATGAATAATCCAAAGTTTTAAAGGTGATCTATAAATGTAATCACTTTTTGCAGGACAGTAGTCATTAATTGGAAAGATGTCAAACTTCTGGAAGAATCCCTGGGTCCATTGCAGCTCCTCTCTCTCTCGGGTCGCCTTCTCTGTCTTTTGGGTCGCCTCCTCTACCTCTCTCTCTCGGGTCGCCTTCTCTGTCTTTTGGGTCGCCTCCTCTACCTCTCTCTCTCGGGTGGCCTCCTCTGTCTTTTGGGTCGCCTCCTCTCTCTCTCGGGTCGCTTCCTCTCTCTTTTGGGTCGCCTCCTCTACCTCTCTCTCTCGGGTCGCCTCCTCTGTCTTTTGGGTCGCCTCCTCTACCTCTCTCTCTCGGGTCGCTTCCTCTCTCTTTTGGGTCGCCTCCTCTACCCCTCTCTCTCGAGTCGCCTCCTCTACCTCTCTCTTTTGGGTCGCCTCCTCTACCTCTCTCTTTTGGGTCGCCTCCTCTACCTCTCTCTCTCGGGTCGCCTCCTCTACCTCTCTCTCTCGGGTCGCCTCCTCTACCTCTCTCTTTTGGGTCGCCTCCTCTACCTCTCTCTTTTGGGTCGCCTCCTGTCTCTTTCGGTTCAGCTCCTCTCTCTTTCGGTTCAGATCCTCTCTCTTTCGGTTCAGCTCATCTCTCTTTCGGTTCAGCTCCTCTCTCTTTCGGTTCAGATCATCTCTCTTTCGGTTCAGATCATCTCTCTTTCGGTTCACCTCCTCTCTCTTTCGGTTCACCTCCTCTCTCTTTCGGATCACCTCGTCTCTTTCTCGGATCAGCTCTTCTCTCACTCGATTCGCTTTGCTCAGCTTCAACATCTTTCTGTCTTCAATCAGGTGCGTGTTTACTGCTGTAAGGTCTTTAATACTTCCCTGCTGCTCGCTCATGTTTACATTCACTATAAAAACACACAAATTAGTCAGAAAGTCAGTGAATCTGTCTGCATCAATATTTTCAGTTTCTCTCTCAGGCCTTTCAGGATATCAGACAGTATTCTTAGGATAGAACAAAATGACCTTTAACTGATTTTAGTATTTCATTAAGTTATTTTTGGGGGCTGCATCGCAGTACCACTAATGCCTTGCAGCAACAAGGTTCTGAATCCCTGGGTGTCGGGATCTTGGGTTGCTGGAGTTTGTTTTTGGTTTTGTTATTTGTGTTCCTTAGGTTTTTCTATTAGTTGCATTGTTTCTACTTTTATTTCAGTTAGTTTTTAGTGATTCTAGTTAGTGTGTTTAGTCCTCTTTTTAGTCATGGTGCATTCACACAAAACTGGTCCCATGCTTCAGGTTTGCAACGTGCACTTTGAATGCAGAAGCTTGACATTTGTCGGATGCGCTTGACGCGTCAAACGCTTCAAATGCGCTGCAACGGCCCTCGATGTGCCTCCACATAGACTTTGAATGTAAACCAGACGCGTTTGTGAACGCACCATTACTCTTATTTTATTGTTTCTTAAGTCTAGTTATTCTTTAGTGCTACATTTATTTCATAGTGCCCTGTGTACTCTCCCTCAACCCTGTAGTACTTTCTCTCCTCACACCTGCACTCAGTTTCTAATCAGCCATTTGTTTCTTGATCAGGAACCAATAGCAGCTGTTTTCCAGCCCTGTCTCCAGCAGTTGGAGCACCTTCCCTTCAAATCCATGGCTCCGTGGTTCCAGCCGCCCCGCTGGCTCCGTGGTTCCAGCCGCCCCGCTGGCTCCGTGGTTCCAGCCGCCCCGCTGGCTCCGTGGTTCCAGCCGCCCCGCTGGCTCCGTGGTTCCAGCCGCCCCGCTGGCTCCTTTTACAGGTTTCCAGCTGGGCAGCATTGAGCTAAATTGATGCTTGGTGACACTTCAGTGCACCTGACTTTTTGCCAACCTTCATAACTCCTCCTCCTGCTGGACACTTGTATCCAAAGCATTAGACCTCTAAAAACTCTAAAAGCTACTTAAAATGTATTGTGTTGAAATGAAACTCACTGTAGACGATTGATCCAGCTACCAGGATAGAAGAAATCCACAAACACCCCAAAAACAGACAAGAGTTGGAGAGTTCTGATCTTTCTTCTTGTGCTTCACCTGAAAAAAACAATAAACTTGTTAAGGTATAAAAGTTATAATTCATCAGAGGGTATGAGTTATTTCCTTAGTGCCAGTTTAACAGGACAGTAAAACATGGAAAATCAGCTGCGACTCAGTGGTTAGGTAAACACAACCAGAAGCTGGATACACAGTGGACTCCTGGGACAGGTGGAGGATTGTGTCTGTCCATATTGTCCATCAAGAATGTTGAAGATAACAAATAATTGGATTTCTGTTAACAGCATTTCTAATTTTTGGAGTTTATGGTTACCTGGCATATCAACAAATCTAGAAAATGACGGCAGCTGATCTGGTCAGGAAATATGCCGTGCTATCAACAGTCAGATACTATGTGAGCAGAATCACCAGCTGGATGCGATCCTGCTGGATCAGTGGCTAGCCGCAGTTCCTGGACTTGCAGCTAGGAGGAAACAGACCTTGCATAAACAGCAAGTCGACCTGACAGCGAATGTGGCTGTTTGGAGCCACTGTTGAGTTGTACCAGTGAGACTTTATGCTCATTGTTTTCTGATTGGCTCCCCTGTGTCGGCGGGGGGAGGCTGGCTATCTCAGTTTCTCCTGGATGTTATGAAAACAAGATGCTCTGGTCCCATTTCTCGCTCCCTTCCTCTGACATCTGATGACCTGAATCAGAACTGTACCAATAGACGCTCCACCATTTATCAAACACAAAGGCTTGGAGGGCTATCTGGGACAGTGTTTACTTACAAAAACACACACGCTCATAGCTACAAACACAGCCCCCCCTGCAGGCCCCCCGAGTCTGGCAACCTGGGTCAGATGTGATACGTGAGGTCACTTGGGCAGACTGCGTTTTCCTTGAAATTTGTTCCTTGGTGGATTTCAGCTGGTTTCCCACATTAACTACAAGTCTGCATCAGTAAATCGACATGGTAAGCTCTCGCAGTGAGGCCTTTGAACATAACCCTTTTCTTCTCTTGTCTTCTTGCTACTTTAGCCAGAAGTGGACCAAAACACGTGATAGAAAAAACACCAGTAGAGTAAAAAGCTGTGTTCATGATGCCTGATAGCCCCTCGTTCTTGGACGATCGATATTGTGTGACAGAGCAAGTAGTCTCTCTGTGTCAGCATCTCGGATAAGCACCTTACTGTACGGATTTGTTTTCCTTGGTAATATTCTGTCAAATTTGTAATATGTAAATATAAAATATATCAGGTACTTCTACAATATCTGTTAAATAAATTTATTTTGTATTAATGGTCATTACTCAATTGCTCTACATACTGATTACTGTTACAAAAGGAAAGTAGCGTGCACTGATTGCAGTTCTCTGGCCGATCACTGATTTTTATAGACATAACTCAGAGCAGATCAAATGTTTTGCAGTGTGGCTGTTAATGTTACATTTTAGTCTTCATAAAACATGTATTGAGTCACTTACGATTGTCATTGTGTGTAGAATTGGAGTCGTTGTCCCCGCTGCTCTTCATCCTTTACAAAGAAAATTAGTATTAGGAAAAGATATTAGGAAATATCTTTTGTTTGAAGGAGCTCAGCTGAAGCTCATTGGAAAGCAGGTGGTTCCTCTCCCCCTTTTTAAAGACTTCAGACAAACACACCTGCTTCTGTAACAAACCTTTTTTGTCAAGTAGCTGACTCACACCGTCTCATTAACATTTCTGCAATTCTCCTGGTCTTGCATAGTGCATTTAATATATTTCATAATCTTTGCTCTTGTACAAAATACTTAAAAAAAAAAAAAAAAAATCGACCAGATGCCACTATGGTGAGCAGGTCACTTAATAGTAACATTAACTCTTTTCTTCTGAGGAGGTGGCGGACTGTCGAACGGACATTCAAAAAAACGCGCGGATGTAGAAAGCGTCAAGGTGTGCAGTGTCTGTCTCTAGGCAACCAGGACAGCAGCTGGTTTCCCTGGCAGCGGACCGGGAGGGTTCCGTTGGTCCCACCGCGACATTCTTACCGACCTTTTATATTAATGTTACATTTAGTCAAAAATATCTATCGGATATTTGTGAAAACACGGACAAATCGCGCCCTGTGTCGGTTCAATATGGAATGCAACATAATTACGTACCAAGTAAAGGAGGATTTCGCATTTTACGGGAGGAGTGGCAACCCGAGAAATGACTCAAATGTTCCTGGGAAATGAGAAATATTGTACGATGATGTCACAATTGAACTGTCCTGCATTTCTCAAGCGCCTCCAAAATGCTAACTACCGTTAGCATTTAAGCTAAGGGCAGTTAACAGTCACTTCTAAATATCTCGGAATATAATTGATAATAAAATTCTGTCCTGAACTTATAAACACTTCTAATAAGGGTATCTATCTCTTAGTTCTACACGTGACCCACCTGTGAAAATGGAAATCGGCCTCTTATTTGCCCTCAAGCAAGTCAACGGATCGCTCGGTAGTGTTATATTTAATGTCGGACTCGCTGCGCACTCGGCGGATATACACAACGTACGCGCTCGTTTCGAACCGTTCTTCGGTCACGCTGCATTCGGATCGTCTCCAGCGGCGGACCGTTACTTCTTTTAAACTGCTAAAACTGTAATTTCTGTTAGTAAAATCATATTGGTAGGGCACCAAGGGAGACAAAACAATGAACCAACAAAATAATTTTACACATTTTATTAGTCAAAAAAATAAGCATACAAGTTGTTCATCATTAAAGTAAATAAAATAATATATATATAATAAATATATGAGAAATGATTGCATGTGTAGCCTTTTATAAGTGCACTGCATTAAAAAAATAATTATTTACTTTGATGAGCAAAGTTAAAGGCTGTTAATGCAAAAATATGTTGCTTAATGTGAAGCTCTGGTTTTAGTATGCTCCTCCTAATGAAACACAAACATAATCACAATGGTTAAATTGTCTTTAATACATACATGTATAAATTATGATGGACATATGATATGACTTCATACCAAAAGTTGCTGAAGAAAGGCAGAGTGTGATAAAATGTTGTAAGGCAGATTTCTAGCTAGAAGTGGCATACATCAGGGCTCTATACTTGGTCCTCAAAATAAAGACCTGAAACCAGATTCTCCTAATGTGGACTGGAATCCACATTCCTGTCAAAATAAGCTTTGAATCAATTTGGGTTCATTTAAAATGTATTTTCTGTTCTAAAGTGTGACTACTTGAACATAAAGATGTTTTCATGTTTGGTTCTGAAATTTACCAAAACACTATGACACACTTTATAATTCCTGCAGGAGTCCTGCTACTTGAACCCAAAAAGAGCTTCACGCTCACAGATGAATTTGTTTGCAAAACCATCACCTGCTTTGCCCCAGCTTTCTGTGGGTTTTCTCTCCGGGATCAGCAGCACTTTTGGATCTGAAGTATGGAGATGCGCCTTCACCCAGAACCTTTACAACAGAAACATGAACCTCAGAACAAAATCAAATCTCAGCTCATTGATATCAAACTGATAACGTCAGTATTAAATCAAATGAATTGCACGTACTTGCAAGATTGGATTGTAAATATCTAAATATTGTTGTTTTTGTATCTAAAACTATTCAAACCCAGCAGAAAATGAGCAGAGTCTTTCAGAAAATCAGAAATTACGTTGTTGATTCAGACAGAGGTTATAAACGTCACCAGGCAGTTCATCATTTATTTCATGTATCTAACCTCATTAGACATGTTAGAAACTGTACCAGACAGGGAGCAAGATTATTACAGTTAAATAAAATAAACAATATAACAATAACTGAACAAACAAATTAATAAAAGTTGTAATTAATGGAGGAAAACCAAAACTAAATGGACATATAGGCTATTGTATGTTTGTAAAACATGCTGAAATTATAGATATAATATTCTTTTTTTGTGTGTTTATGAACCTATTTATTAGCTTTTTGAACTCGTGAAATTGATGTTTTCCTCTCAAACAAGCCGTTTACGTCAACTGTCAGCAAATTACGGCGCTCCATGCGCCCCCTGGCGGCGAAACGGCGAAACAGCAACGTGTCTTCTTCAGCCAGTGGATGTAAACAGAACCACAATACAATATTTTCAGGTACAGAGTTCAAAGTAATTAAAACTAACCAAACTAGACAAAACGTCACAAGAAATAAAACTAAGCTGTAATGGAAAACTAACCCTGTTCAGGCGTTATTAGATTATTATTCTTACTTCTAACAATCATAATGTTACTTTTTTGGTCTTGATGTCAGAGTATACATATCAGTGATAAATCTGCATGCATCAGGTGATTTTGTTGTCACAACACCACCCTGTTTGGCAACCACTGTAAAAGTATGGAGCTTCTATTCTTCTACAAACTTGATGGAATATATTTAAATTTATTAATATGTTTTAGTTTTTTTGCATAAAACACACTTTTGTTGTTTTTTTTAATGAGCTGAACCCAAAGATCCAAGACTTTTCCTGTTTACCATTTCTCTCAGACATTGTTCACAAATCTGTTAACTCTGTTTGTCTCACGAACAGAGATTAAATAATCCAGCCTGATTACAAAGAAAAGGCCACCTGGAAATGTGCTGGTTTATAGGGGAAGAAACTGTTTTCATTTACATGTTTGTTTTGTTTGGTTCTTACCCGAGAGTGTCTCTTTGTCCATCAACCCAGATCCAGTTGTTATTAGTTTGTTGTAATCCCATCCAGTATCCGTGGTCTTTGTCATAGTAAAATTTGGTGTGATTGCTGACAAATTCCTGTGAGCAGATTATCTTGGATTTTTATAAACCTTCTAACGTCAAGCCATCAGTTTCACACAAAACCTTCCAGATTTGTTTTTAATTCTAATGTTAGTGTATTGGTGGTGTCAGATTTTACCTGCTCCTCCAGATCATCAATAACAACCAAATCTGCATGTTTGTCCTGACAGAACTCCCGACTTTTTGTCCAGGTCAGCCAAGGATGTGGATTGTAAAAGAAGTAGCATTTTTTCTGGAAGAGAATCCAATCTTTCTGGCACGGTTTGCACACTGGATCCATTAGACAAGAGGAAAGAGCAGAAAGAAGTGAAACTTTGGCAAAATAAAATAAACAAGAAATATATATGTGTATATAAAAGAAATCCTTGTGAATATATTAAACCTTTCAGTCATCAAAATTAGTCAAAAGTTTTCAGAAATGGAATGAAATTCAACAGTACTGGAAGGTTATTAAGTTAAGCTACTATTCAAATTAGAAGTGGCGTGCCACAGGGCTCTGCACTCAAAATAAAAACAATATTGTTTGACATCAAAAAGCCAATAAATCTGTTGCTACTAAATCCTTTTAACTCTAGTCCAAAATGAGGCCCTGACTCATTTTGCTGTGGCGTTTAAAAGTAAACCTGCGATAATAAAGATCAGGCATGTTTTGAAAACCACTTTATGAGCACATACTAAAAAAGTAACAAAATAACTAATCCAGAAATTTAAAGTTAATGTAGGAAACTAATGACCTTTGTTAGGGCAGAGGTCTTTTGCTGGAATGTTTTCAAATTTCAGGATGAGTCCCAGTGTCCTGTTCAGCTCTTTGTTCTGGTTCTCCATCATTTTTCTTTCCTCAATCAGTTGCTCATTTTCTGTGATAACATTATTGATCATTTCCTGCTGCTTGATCATCATCACATCAACTATAAAAACAAGAAAAAACAAGTCAGAAAGTCAGTGAATCTATCCACTTCAGAGAAGCATCAACATTTTGATGCTTCGCAAAAGCAGTTCAGGATATCACAGTTTTTCAGCTCCCAGCTTCTTCTGAAACTTTAACATCTCAGTGGGTTTAAACTGGGCAGCATTAAGTCAAACTGACTCAGGGCGTCAATCCGCCTCCCTTATTGACCGTCATAACTTCTCCTTCCTACAGGAAGCTACATAGTTTATTTTGTTGAAGTGAAACTCACTCTGCATGGTGAGGACAATTCTTGCAGCTATGAGTGCAGAAAAAATGATAAAACACAACAGCATCAGAGAGCAGAGACAGAGTGTTGATGCTTCCTCTTCTGCTGGACCTGAAAGAAACGAAGATAATCAGAACGGCTGCTGATGTGGTTTAAATCAGGTTTCCACTCTAGGCTGTATTTTTAATCTGACTTCAGTTAAATTCAATTCAAAGTAAATGAAGTATCAAAGCCTTTCTCAGAAAATAAAGAGTTGTTCATTGACCTTCACTCTACATCCTGTTTGGATCCTGGCCCGAGTCGCTGGTGCCACTCAGGCCCGGATTGGTGTCGATGTTATGATCTCTGCAGGTCTCTCAGTGACTCAGTTCTGACTTTGCAACATCAAAACATGCAAACTTTCTTGGGAAGTAGCTATTTTATCACTTCTCCCTCTTCTTGGTCAGCTGCTTCTTATCACAGAACAAATCGATGAGTTGATGGGCCACAACTTTCTTCAGCTGAATAAATGAAGTGATATTTTACAATCAAGAGTCGGCACACGGCTTCAGTTATTACTGGTGATCAGAGCGTTAATCTGGCTTTAGTGATTGTCTTTCCGGAGCCTTCAGAGACACATAAAGGCGATTACAAAGTCGGCCTTTTATCTTAAGAATACATCTAACTTTGTCAGACAAATGTCCCCACTAGATCTCGACAGAAACTCATCCATGTGTTAATCTTCAGTCAAACTGATCATTGGAGGAGTCTTCCTGGGTCAGCCTGGTGGGACCGTTCGGGTCTGTAGGTTCTGGTCCACTCTGCATCTCCAGAATCAGAACCACACAAGTAGAGGCACCATTGAGTTTTTTTCTTCACTAATTGGGAACAAACTTCCAGAAAATGTGAAAAATGATGGTGAAAACATATTGTGTAGAGCTGCTGTTGAATCTTCCATTTATAACGAAACATCATTAATTTTAGTCCATACTCCAAATCGTATTTACTTTATTATGCCACTGCATTGTTACTACTCTCCTTTTCATGTTAAGGACTTTGAATTGTTCCTGAAATGTTCTGTACAACTAAACCTGGCTTGCTGAGATTAAGGCTGAAGGTTTATCCATCCATCCATTTTCCTTCCCCCTTGTCCCTAACGGGGTCGGGAGTTGCTGGTGCCGATCTCCAGCTGCGTTCCGGGTGAGAGGTGGGGTCACCCTGGACAGGTCACCAGTCTGTCGCAGGGCAACACAGAAACAAACAGGACAAACAACCATGCACACACACTCACACCTAGGGAGAATTTGGAAAGACCAATTAACCTGACAGTCATGTTTTTGGACCGTGGGAGGAAGCCGGAGAACCCGGAGAGAACCCACCATGCACAGGGAGAACATGCAAACTCCGTGCTGAAAGACCCCGGGCCGGGAATCGAACCCAGGACCTTCTTGCCTTGCAGCAACCTTGCCTTTAAACCTTGTCGCATAGGTTTAAATGCGACATAAAAACAATTCCCATTACGTCACATTTTAACTTTCAATGAAATCTGTAATTTATATGGAATCACTTACTTTCTGGAGAAGGTTTTTCATTTTTGATATTCACATTAGAGTAATAGTCGTTGGCCTCTTTGCTCTTCATTCTTCACAAAGAAAATAATAACGATTTAAACATGAGAAAAATGTCCAGCTGCTGCTGGAGCGATCGCAGCATTAGAACTGGACGGCTTCCTCTTCCTCTTCCTCTTTTTTAAAGACAACCTCTAAGTGTAAAGCAGGATGAATGCAACATGTCACCACGCATGCTGCTGTGCTGATTCACTACTGCAACAGTGTAGAGGCGATTGTTTGTCAAATCAAACATCCAATAAATGTTCCATAAGGCCACTATGAGGCACTGGGGTCCAGATTCTTCACGCAGGCAAAAAGAGGTTGAACGTCAAAACTTGTTGATTGTCTTTGTTGCTTTTATTATTCTTTTATGCAAACAATTACAGTGATCAAACTTTTCTTTGTTCTCCTATCTCTCTTGCTCTGGTAAAAACCATAGGCCCCAAACCCAAATGCTGGTCCTTTACTAGGCCCCTACATTTATAGAAAGTGGACTGACCCACAGTACTTCCTGTCTGACTTACCAAAAAAATAAATTAATTAAATAAGAAAACAAAACATAAATAAAATCAACAATTATTAACCTGCAAATAAACTCTGTAAATAATGCAAAAAATAGAAGTCTAAGAATAAACTAACAAAATTCAAATGGATAAAGAAATAAAGAATAAATAGCTCCAACACTCCGGCCCCTAATTGTG